>OY855904.1:48095260-48205260 GCA_963693305.1 Meandrina meandrites
TCAACAATCAAACTACCCCTGTCAAATAGTGATTATCGTTCATTTGAGACATCTATGAATATTGCTGTCAACTGTTCAGCACACAGGTTATGGCCGTGGGTAGACAAAAACTTACGACTAGACCTGAGTATCAGTACCATGTTATTACAAATTCCATTGCATACAGTGAACTTCAACATTGTGTAACTTTGCATGGTTCTTTAATCTTATCAATATTCCCATTTTTCTTTGAAATTGTTATTGTTAAGTTTATAAGTGTTCAGTTGCCTTTTGGAGTGCTGACAAATCAAGAAAAAGACAGGCTACATTGTTTTACAAATGCAGTTGATTAAATAAAGGATACCTTTTAAATTATGCTGAAGTGTGGACAACGTGCTATTGAAAAAACGCAAGGTAACTCTGTTTTGTAAAAAAAAATTATTGCAACCCAGACAGTCGAGGTAAAGTGTGCCTGATAGCGGGGGTGATGGCTACATGTGTACGAATGTCAGGAATGCTACTCATTGAACAACAAAATTGCCTGAATTTTAATAAACCTCAAAACAATAATAATGTAATAGAGGTACAGAAAGGTAATTATACTCCTCCACTCCTCTCTCTGAAACTGAAGGGAGAGGACAATTGAGCTTTCTGAAACTTTTAAAATCAACTCTTCCTATTGGCATTTCATTTGAAAAATGATTGGTTACTCATCAGTCAATGATTTACCAATATACTACACTCGTAAGGGGGGGGGGGGGGGGGGGGGGGGGGGGGGGGTTGTCCCATAAAATAAATTTCTCATAGGAGTATGCCGCAAGGGTTTATCCCTATTTAAGGCCTAAACCCAAAAAATGACCCCCTATTCAAGGGGAGGAGAAGCGTTGCGTGACAACTCAAATAGCCCCTAACTGCACCACCAAAGCTCAAATTTTTATAAAATTACTTTGCTAATAAATGAACACATAGTTCACTTTTAACAGACCATTTTCTTCTCTGTTTACCTGGGCGTTTCTTTTTTGCTGATAGAATTTAGATATGGGAGCATATGGGAGCGTATGCCCCCCCCCCCCCCCAAGGATGACGCACAATGCTATCCGAAGACTGAGGCTAAGACATCCTCTTTTTTGTCATACTTTTAACAAAGTCTGGTATTACATGTACAATGTAAAGTATTCAAAGATGCCCAGTTACCTACATTCCAATGATACTTTTTCATCCTTTACACAAAGCATTAATGTCACTTGTTAAGTACTCTGATTAATAAAGGAATGTATGATTTCTAAGGCCATTAGGTAACAGACAATTCCATTGTGAGATTCACCTCTAAATTCATTGATTGTATTTTGAATGATTTGTAACTGGTCTGCACTCAAGTTCAAGGCTGACTGTGGAACTCTTACACTGTATTCCTCTGCTTGGGGAACAGGGCCTTCCTCGTCTGTGCCATAGGTGGAATAGTCTCCAGTGGCACCCAATACATCTTGAACAGCAGTGTAGTTTGAATGTTGTAAAGTTACCATACCACTTACCCACAACTGCTGAGGGGAAAAGTTTGCTTCAGTTGTTACAGGATGATTGTTCCATTCGGCAGTAAATTCATCAAGGGCCTGATTAATTAAATCCAGATAAACAAGTTGCAAACAGTATAACTGTACCTCACTAGTAGAGCAAAAGAGACCATTTCTTTTGAGATACAAAAATATGTTGAGGAATCTGGAAACAACAATTCTATTGACATCCCTCCAAAGTCGTTCAATTCTCTGGTTATGGACCGAAGTACCAGTGATAATGCTCCCACGATTAAGCCCTCTTGTCTGTAGCATGTATCTCCCAACTTCAAGATTTTCCATCCCTAGGTCACAACGAACCCTAGAAGGTAAGTTATACTTTACAACTGCCTCCTGAAAGCAGTTTAAGACGGTTGTTGCTCTGTTGTTGGTTGATGCCCTGAGAAAAACAATAAGGCGCGAGAAACCATCTATGCCTCCATGAATAACTATGCGATAAGGCTCAATCAATTTATGATTACCATCAATATGCCTGAAAAAAACAAAAACAAAGCAGAGGTCTATAAATAGATACAAAATAAGATGAGTAGCACTGGAACATACTTATCACAGCTCGTTGAATTCAGGTCATTTCCAAGTACCCATTTCACTTTGACAAAGAGTGATGGCCTGGGCCGAGAGTATCCTCACAGGCCTTTATAGGATTATTTGAGGGGAAAAAATACTTGCAGGTTTTATTCTACAGTTTAGCCTTCCTGGAGCTTGATATTGTTTTATGAACAGAAATGCGTGCTGGACGCTTTCTGCATTTTGTTCAACACCCCCACCCCCTCCCCTCATCCCCAAAACAACAATGTACTTCGAATCTACTGTACACCACCCCTTATTTAGTGTACGAAAATCTTTCCGCGAAATGGCATGATAGCTTACCAGAGGGCGTTTGGACATGGAACACTGTAGCTTCGACGTATTATCCTCCTTGCGTCTCTCAGGGTGGTTGTAACCGGATCTACCCTACGTAGAGAGTGAAGTACACGAATCCTCTGAACTGCAAGCCCGCGTTGTCTCAGTGATCCTTGCACCATTCTCAGGCCTGCTGACGGAGTTACTTCCCGTACTTGCCTAACTATGTTATCGAGCTCGGTATCTGATACGTTTGAAAATTCTCTTCCAGTGACACGCATACCAAATTCATGTCGTCGACGCCGTAACGTCCTATCCGAAACTCCCATAATGCGAGCAATGTCGGTCCATCGAAATCCACAATCTCTGTAGAGTGCATCTAATTGTTCCCGATGTATTGCGAACCGAGGACGCCCAGGTGAATCGGATTGTTCACGGTCAAGAACTGAACTTTGACAATCATTCTCATCGTCTTCATCCCAAACGACAAAGCATCGTTGCTGAAAATGAGCTCTTAGAACAGTTGTTCGGCTGAGCAGTTGGTTTAACTGAGCTATGCAGGTCTGTTGGGATTCTACTTGCCCATACACCTCACGAAAACGGTTAATCAACGTAGACAGAGTGCGCTCGTATTCTTCTAATCGCCGAACCAAAAATTCTGAAGTATCACAAGAAGCTGAATCAAACTGTTCTTGCGAACTTTCTATCAGCCTTCCCAAGGAGAGGAAAAATTCTTCAAAGTTTGGCAGCCATCGTGCCATTTTTTACCTTTGAACGCGCGTAACCTGGATCCTACTTCCTGTGATTCCAAATACGGACATAGTCCCTTACATCCGGTTGAAGCGCTTGCCAGCTAATCAATTTCCGCTTCCTCTCGATTCGTTTTTTTTTTCGATGTTAATTTTTCCGCTTCACTGCACTTTCGTGCAAGTCTTATTTTTTCAGAATTCAAATAAAATTTTAAACATAAAACCATTTTTTAATTCGTGTACTCCACAATTCTTTTTTTTAAGTTAATTTTTCTTTCGTCGACTCATTTTTTTTTAATCTCACCTATTATTTCTATAAGCAAACACCTTTTTGGGGGGAGGCTATTTTTGTCCGCATCGAAACGCCATAGAAATGCACGCAAATAAAATCTTTCGTTGAGCTTGTCTTTGTAATTTTTACGGAAACAGATCTTCTTGTTGAAGCATATGATTTCGTGCTGGTGATGAACAAAATCAGTGAGTGCCAAATATTGTTCTTTGGCCGTTTAAGAATAATTTAAAATAAAGCCTGGGTACCTAAATAAACTAAGAGCTGTCATGACGTAATATGATAATCACTGTTTTCTCGGAATTTCGGGAAACCCCCGAGTGTTTCGTACTTTCACTTTCCAAAGCGAACTTCGCTGTGGTAAGTACAGCTAAGCTTGTATTCTAGCCTCTATCTTAACCAGTTTAGGTTATCTAGACATTTAAAAAGCCACTAATCGACGGTTTAATAATCGCAAACCCCTAGTATTTGCTGTTAGACACATATCTGTTCGGGTCTGTGATCTCGTCTTCCAACATCAAGAAGACGGAAGGATAAAATCGATAAAATTGTGTAAAATACGTTAGGAAGTGAACACAAATAGTAAATTCACGGTCTAGGTGTCTTGAAATAAGAATGAAGAATAACAGTAAACCGACCAAGAGCAGTTATTCTTCAGCTGTTTGTTTGCTTGTGTTCAGAGTAAATCGGTGTCTATGCGGAAACTGTAATGAATTTAATTTATAAGTTCAAACGCAAATTGAAAAAAAAAAAATGAAAAGATTGAAATAATTAACAAAGAATTAAGACAGCGCCGGGATGTTAAACTTTAGTAGAAAGGATTTTCTTTAGGTTTAAATATTTCAATTTCAATCTGTATTTTTCTTTGTCTGCTCGTTGTCTCGCAGGGAAAGTCGCTGAGTGTTTTATTTTACTAGTATTGCTTTTAAGCAGAAGATCGAGAAACCGTGCACGATAATTGTCTATCTTGTTTCTAATCGTAAGCTGTTCGTAACTGATGACCCTGTAAATACTGTATGCCCGAATTTTGACACTATAAAATTATAGATTTACATAAATCACGTGACTGATTTTCGTCAGGATGTGAGCACTTATAGTATCAAGTCACGCGACAAAACCAAGTCACGCCAATGAGAACTTTTGTTGAGTAACGGCATAATCTGCTCAAACTTTTTATTCTTGTTATTTTTGCGGGAACAGTTCCCCTCCGTCGATGAACAATGTTGATTTAATTCTGGTGACTCAACAAAAGCGGCGACTGAGTGCAAATCACGTTTGGTTTTTAATTTTATAGTTAATTATATATTCCCAAGAATAAGAATATAGTCCAAGAATTGTAACAGTGCCAGTCACAGATCGGGGAGCGTGGCCTGCAGAACAGATGGTTTTGCGGAGCAGAGTGCGGAGAACCATTTGAGCGTTTATTTTCCGTCACTCCACTTTCCCGCTTTGGACTCTTCCATTGCGCTCCACCCTGTTCCCCCCTCTCTTAACCATCCTCGGAAACACAGTGCTTCAAAGGGGGACGGGAAGAAAAGAGAGAGACTGGGAACGGGAAAAAAGGAGGGGGGCGGGAGGAAGGAAAAGGGGAAAGGTGAAGCCATGGGAAGCTTCTCTACCCAAGGCATTTCTTGATCGAACAGTAGACACCATTAGCGAGGTGTAAAACAGAAGCGCTCGTCTGACAAGGGAGACTGGCAAGGTTCAATTAGTACCCTTCAAAACTGCACAGCATCTGGAGAAGAAAACACAATCAACAGACTTGGGTGTGTGAGATTTCAAATCCTCATTTGAATCGTGATGAACGTAACACAACGAACAAGCGCGGCAAAAGCTAAACATTGAGCACAAGAGACAAAACACTTGATCAAATAAATGCAAGAGGCAAAACCTTTACAACAGAGAATGTCTCTCTTAAGCGCGGTAAAGCAGGCACTAGCAAGGCTAGACAAAGATAAATATGTCATCAGTGATAAGATCAATATATCTTGCAACAAGATTAATTACAGCCTGGCCCATGGTATCGCAAATGTATAAAATGCAAGTAATCAACATTTTCTCGGAATATTTCAGACCTTTTCCTTCCAGAGTGAACACCTTGAGAGCTTATAGCATATCTTGCAAATAGAAATGAGCCAAAATAAACCGCATTAGCTAAACTTGTGGCAAATAACAGAGCTAGAGATTTCAAACTTAACAAACAGGAAACTGTGCAGACCTATTATAACCTCTAGACATTTGCTAGATCACAGTCTTACGACACTACTCAAATTATACTGCCTCCAAATGATACAACATAATTATAGTGCCCATCAGAAACAAGTGAGAAGCTAAAATGTCGAAAGACCGAATTAAACACAATGCGGCAAATGTGCAAATGTCACGAATCGAACGTACGAGTCGTGTAGGCCTGTCGCCCCCATTATACCATAAACTGAGCGCTAACTGTCAAATTCTTTTGTTTTAAATGTGTTGCAACGCGTGTGGCCGTGACACCCGCTAATGTTTACAATGCTAATTCGTCCGTAATTGGAGAGTTCGTTACGACTTCTAAATCAGCATGTGATCGCTTTTCATTGGCCTCATTTTTAGTTTAATTTAAAATGAGGCCAACAACGGCTTGGCCCTGTGTAGAGAAGCTTCCCATGGCTTCCCCTTTCCCCTTTCCCCTTCCACCCCCCCCCCCCCCCCACCCACCCACCCCTCCTTTTTTCCCGCTCCCAGTCTCCCTTCCCTTCCCGTCCCCCTTTCAGGCCCTGGGTTTCCGACGATGTCTCTTAACCGCCTGCTCTTCCTGCAAGGGTTGATTTCTCAATTTTTATTTGTATCTCTATTTGTGTAAATTGTGGCTATTTGAAGAGGTGACCAACCTTTTTTCTTTGTTTGCGGACAGAGTGAGGAGGAGGGGCGGGGGGTTGAGGACGAAGCAGAGCTGGGGAAACTGTGACAGCATTCGCCTCCCACCAGTGTGGATCAGATACAACCTCGTTCCCAGGGTCTCTCTCTCCCCGCCCCTGAGACCCTGGGAACGAGGTTGGATCAGATATCGAACCCTCACCCGGCACACGGCGTCATATCTTTGTTGAGTTTGTTGTTGGTTCTCGTCCTTGCACCGAGGATTTCTTGTCGGTGTTTCGGTTTTCCTTTCTCTAAAAAAACCAAAAACACTTCAAAATTCCGACTCGACCGGGTAAACACGTCACCAAAAGCTTCTTTTCTAAATACAACAGTGTTTAAAAGTAATTTGTTAATTTTTTAAGTGGTTATTTTTGCCCATTGTTACAGTTTTGTTATGTTATTGAGTTACGTTGAATGAAATTTATTATAAGTTCATTTGCTATATTAATACTAAAAGTTTCAAGTTGAAGATATAGTAAAAAAACGTTTACACCTTGTACTAAGCGGATACCAAATCTAGTATCACATAATAATGAAGCATAACAAATTGATTCTACTTTAATTTATTACTATAGATTACAATAAAAGGACGCCATGAATGACAACGTTAAAGCAGGAGAAGCAGCAAAATACGGAAACCTAGGAAATGTGTTTCATTGTCTTGGTGCATATGACAAAGCTAAAGAATATCTAGAGAAAGCACTTGCGATCAGAATTGAAATTGCCGACAAAGCAGGAGAAGCAAGCTGTTACGGAAACCTAGGAACTGTGTATAGTTCTCTTGGTGAATATAACAAAGCTAAAGAATATCTAGAGAAAGCACTTGCGATCAGAATTGAAATTGGCGATAAAGCAGGAGAAGCAGCAGATTACGGAAACCTAGGAACTGTGTATAGTTCTCTTGGTGAATATGACAAAGCTAAAGAATATCTAGAGAAAGCACTTGCGATCAGAATTGAAATTGCCGACAAAGCAAGCTGTTACGGAAACCTAGGAACTGTGTATAGTTCTCTTGGTGAATATAACAAAGCTAAAGAATATCTAGAGAAAGCACTTGCGATCAGAATTGAAATTGGCGATAAAGCAGGAGAAGCAGCAGATTACGGAAACCTAGGAACTGTGTTTCGTCGTCTTGGTGAATATGACAAAGCTAAAGAATATCTAGAGAAAGCACTTGCGATCAGAATTGAAATTGCCGACAAAGCAGGAGAAGCAAGCTGTTACGGAAACCTAGGAACTGTGTATAGTTCTCTTGGTGACTATAACAAAGCTAAAGAATATCTAGAGAAAGCACTTGAGATCAGAATTGAAATTGGCGATAAAGCAGGAGAAGCAGCAGATTACGGAAACCTAGGAACGGTGTATATTTATCTTGGCGAGTATCACAAAGCTAAAGAATATCTAGAGAAAGCACTTGCGATCAGAATTGAAATTGCCGACAAAGCAGGAGAAGCAAGCTGTTACGGAAACCTAGGAGCTGTGTATAGTTCTCTTCGTGAATATGACAAAGCTAAAAAATATCTTGAGAAAGCACTTGCGATCAGAATTGAAATTGGCGATAAAGCAGGAGAAGCAGCAGATTACGGAAACCTAGGAACTGTGTTTCGTCGTCTTGGTGAATATGACAAAGCTAAAGAATATCTAGAGAAAGCACTTGCGATCAGAATTGAAATTGCCGACAAAGCAGGAGAAGCAAGCTGTTACGGAAACCTAGGAACTGTGTATAGTTCTCTTGGTGACTATAACAAAGCTAAAGAATATCTAGAGAAAGCACTTGAGATCAGAATTGAAATTGGCGATAAAGCAGGAGAAGCAGCAGATTACGGAAACCTAGGAACTGTGTTTCGTCGTCTTGGTGAATATGACAAAGCTAAAGAATATCTAGAGAAAGCACTTGCGATCAGAATTGAAATTGCCGACAAAGCAGGAGAAGCAAGCTGTTACGGAAACCTAGGAACTGTGTTTTGTCGTCTTGGTGAATATGACAAAGCTAAAGAATATCTAGAGAAAGCACTTGCGATCAGAATTGAAATTGCCGACAAAGCAGGAGAAGCAAGCTGTTACGGAAACCTAGGAACTGTGTATAGTTCTCTTGGTGACTATAACAAAGCTAAAGAATATCTAGAGAAAGCACTTGAGATCAGAATTGAAATTGGCGATAAAGCAGGAGAAGCAGCAGATTACGGAAACCTAGGAACGGTGTATATTTATCTTGGCGAGTATCACAAAGCTAAAGAATATCTAGAGAAAGCACTTGCGATCAGAATTGAAATTGGCGATAAAGCAGGAGAAGCAGCAGATTACGGAAACCTAGGAACTGTGTATAGTTCTCTTGGTGAATATGACAAAGCTAAACAATATCTAGAGAAAGCACTTGCGATCAGAATTGAAATTGCCGACAAAGGAGGAGAAGCAGCAGATTACGGAAACCTAGGAACTGTGTATAGTTCTCTTGGTGAATATGACAAAGCTAAAGAATATCTAGAAAAGGCACTTGCGATCAAAATTGAAATTGTCGACAAAGCAGGAGAAGCAAGCTGTTACGGAAACCTAGGAACTTTGTATTGTTCTCTTGGTGAATATGACAAAGCTAAAGAATATCTAGAGAAAGCACTTGCGATCAGAATTGAAATTGGCGATAAAGCAGGAGAAGCAGCAGATTACAGAAACCTAGGAGCTGTGTTTCTTAGTCTTGGTGACTATGACAAAGCTGAAGAATGTTACAAAAAGGCCCAAATAATTGCAACAGATATTGGAGACAGAGCAGGAGAGGGATCATGGCATGGACACTTAGGAAAATTGATTCATTCTCGTGGTGATCATGTCATGGCTGAACGTCATCTGGAGAAGGCACTCTCTATTCATCAAGATATTGGACAAGCTGAGGAAGAGTTTCAGTGTTATTGTAGCCTCACATTAGTGATGTTATCCCAAAGAAAGATCCAGGAAGCGTTTCGCTACTTGCATCTGAGTATTAACAAAAGCGAAGATTTGCGCGGTTTTCTGAGAGACAATGATCATTTTAAGATAGCTTTTTCAGACGTCCACGATTTCCCCTATCGACTTCTTAGTGCCTTGTTTTGTTCTTCTGGGAATCCGAACTATGCTCTTTATGTCCTAGAGCTTGCACGGGCTAGAGCACTAGCAGACTTGATGGCAACTCAGTACTCTGTTAAAATGCAAATCTCAGCTGACCCACAATCGTGGATTGGTATTGAAAATATTATGAAGAAAGAAAGTGGCAATGTTTGTCTTTACATTTCTTATGATGCTCAAAATGTGTTTTTATGGATCCTCAAATCAAGCGGCCTCATTTCTTTTCGAAGAATTTCTGTAAATGAAACCATCACTGGCGCAAGATTAGTTTCGAGTTTGAAAGATTTTTTGGATAAAAGCTTCCGCGGGTTTGGTGTTTTATCCCAGGACTGTGAAGATCGATCTTTAAACGGCATTGAACCGAGACCGATGTTTTCCCAGGAAAAGATTCTCACAGATATTCGCCTTGTAGAGGATTATGATGACGACATTCAAGATCCTGAACCAAGTCTTCCTTTATTATACAAAATGATTATTGCTCCTGTGGCCGACTTACTCGAGGAGCCCGAAATAATCATTGTTCCCGATCGCTCTTTGTACCAGGTTCCATTTGCTGCATTAACTGATCAAGGCGGGAAGTATTTATCAGACACTTTCAGGATTCGCGTCGTTCCCTCATTGTCGACTCTCAAGCACATTCAGGACAGTCCAGCAGACTATCACAGTCAGACTGGTGCACTGATAGTGGGTGATCCCGTGGTTGGCTGGGTCCTTTACAAGGGAAGTCGTAGAACCTTCTCTCCATTGCCTTGTGCACGAAAGGAAGCGGAGATGCTCGGAGAACTTTTGTGCGTTCAGCCTTTGATTGGAGAGCGAGCAAAAAAGCAGGCGGTACTTCAAATGATGCATTCAGTGAGTCTGATACATTTTGCTGCCCATGGTGATGCCGAAAGAGGAGAAATTGCCCTTTCCCCTCTTCGCCTTACTCAAAATTTTCCAGAAGAAGAAGACTACCTATTGAGAATGTCTGACATTTCGCAAGTTCGCTTACGTGCTAAGTTGGTGGTACTTAGTTGCTGTCACAGTGGACATGGACAGATTCGAGCCGAAGGAGTGGTTGGAATCGCTCGAGCGTTCTTAGGATCCGGTGCACGTTCAGTACTGGTGGCATTGTGGGCCATACAAGACAGAGCAACAGAGCAGTTCATGAGACGTTTCTACGAGCACCTTGTTCGTGGGGAAAGTGCCAGTGAATCTCTTCATGAGACCATGAAGTGGATGAGAGGCAATGGCTTTACGGAGGTTTGCCAGTGGGCGCCGTTCATGCTGATTGGAGATAACGTGACATTTGACTTTGGAAAAAACCGTAAAAGTAAGTTTGGTTTATATAGAGTAAACATTTTATTTAGCGAAATTTGCTTTGCACGAAGTTAAACAAAATTTAGACAGGATCTGGTCTTAGCCCTATTCAGAGCGGGCATTTTTGGATCTTTTCAGACCGGGGGGAGGGGCGGCTCCCAAATTACAAATTTGGAAAAACATGTCTGCCATGGTAACGTCAAGTTTCAGACACGACAACCTCTTCTACCAATTTATAAACTGAAAGAAACAACAATTAGTTTCGACTTTGCCTGAATGCCTAACCACAACGAGAACCCAACACTTAACCCTATTCAGACCGGGGGGGGGGGGGAGAGAAAGTGCCCGCGTTGACTTTTTCAAGATAGAACCAAACGCTCCCAAACTTTGCGACTTTATCTAAAATTTATCTGGGAATAGATCACATCTTTCATTTTTCTGACCTTTCTTAGTAATTTTGTTACCGTTTTGCGATTCCCATGCAAGTGGTTCCTTTAAAATGTTCTCTTTTAAATGCTCGACTGTCGTTCTAGAATTTCCGTTGAGTCAGTCTGGGATTGCACTAAAAGTGCGCCTGGTTGGGAAACTGAGAACTGACTTAATTTAATAATTAGCAATTATTCACCGAATTGGAGGTGAATAGTGGTGGATATTTACCGAGTGGCGAGGTAAATATCCACCACTTTCACCGACACTGAGGTGAATAATTGTTGTAGTATATACCACACAAGTTGAATAACTAGCGAACAAAACATTACTTTCGGTACCTAAAGCGACGCGCGAAGCCATTTTGTTTCTCTTCGGCTGCTCGGATGTGAATAGTACTTTGCTAATCACCTCCGAGTTAACCAATCAGCGCACGCGGAAAGCACTATTCACTTGCGTGGTATATACTAACTTGGATTAACGTTGCTTTTCTCGTGTTTTAGGAAAGATAGACTCATTGTCAATGGATGACTCCAGTCCGAAATCGAGGAAGCAGTGAGCTGAGAAACGTTTTGCAAATGTAGAATAGCCATAACTTAAATAATTGTCTTGTATGCTATTATCTGAGAAAGGCAAGGCAAGACGGATATCTGAAGATATACCACACAGCTTATTTTACATTTCTACCGAGAATTTGGGAAGCTCCCTTTTTGTTTTTCAAACTTTTAACGAGTTCTTTGCGATGCAATAAGTCAGTCATTTAGTTTCAGTGTTCAGAGATTTCACGACAGCAATCATAGACAATTAGTATACACTCTGAGAACGGGCATAAATTTATTAGTCCAAGGCTTGCTTATAAATATTACAATACACTTGCATGATTTTGATGAGGACTTTTTACGAATAACCAAGATTATAAAACACCCATTTCAATGAAGGATTTTTCTGGTTAATTACAAAACAAGCTGACCCTTAGTTCTAGAAACAAAAGGGAATTTAGAACTGTGTAGTGGGGTCAGAAATTGTTCGTAGGTTATTAGATACATAATAAACAATACACTTTTCTGAAGGTAATAACTTGTAAAGTGTGATGCCAACTGTTAATGAGCCAGATCGGCTACATGTTGCAACGGGTCACTCTTTTGTAATAAAATACGTTTTCGTTTTTTTGGAATGTTTTTTTAATCTCATTTTTACATGTTAGGCATTCAACATTTCGATCTTCTTCACTAGTCCCTCTCCGATTGTTTGAAAGTCAGACAAGATGGCGGATATGTTCGGGATGACCCAGCTCTGGACCTGTTTGGACTGGAAACAAAACAACAACAAGCGTTATGGCCAGCACCTAAATAGTTGCTTAACTATAAACAGTGATACGCAGGATGCAATATTATGTTCTTGTTCAATTCGCGGAAAACACAGATATCACTGCAGCTTAGTGACCAACCTTTTCACTCGCTTGAGGACTGGGTAATGGCATCTTGTACTGCGCGTGTAGCACCTGATAAACGCAAACAAATTACAAATTACACTCTGAAAAGGAAAGTACTAAGATTTAAAACAGTTGAGGATATAGATTGGTTGGAACATTTAGTCAGTCGAGCTTCAGCGCAAGTCAATATTCAATTCCTGCTACTCGTTTACAAGCCTTTTATCTATGATTTTCATTGACTGCCAAATTTGTTTTACAATGATGTGGGTCGCGCAAAGCCTTTGAGGCAACTCTTTGTTTAGATCAGTGATAATCAAAAATTTTTGAGGAGGAGGGGAGAGTAACGGTACTTACTGCCATATCAACGCTGCGCCGCATTTTGATTGGTCGAGACAAACGGAACCCGACTGCAAAATGTTGAAAGGAAGTGAAGAACGGTTTCATCTAAGGTGATCAAGTCATTCATTCTTATGACTTGCGTACAAAAATATTGTCATAAAAAGATATGAGACTACAGCTAAGGATGCAGAAGGATGCAAACGGAAACCGCTGCTTGTACCTTAAACTGGGCTGCCGCAAAACTGTGAGGCTTCCACACAACTCCAATCAGGTCCCCTCCATAAACATCGTGGAAGAACAGGGCAACGTCAGAAAATGCTTCCTGCAAGAAAACAAACAAAACAGACGAAATGAGGTTTGCTTTATAATATGTACAACTTAATTTAAATGATATTTGAACAGCCATTCATTACGTTCATTTCAAACTGCTAAAAAATCCTTCCAGAGAGGCTTTTCTCGGGGTGATAGAGTGAACAAGGCATTACTTGCTTTAAGATGAGTTGCACGAAACATACAAACCAAAAACAACTTGAGTAAGTTTAGCTTCGTTTTAGAAGAGAAGAGAAAGAAAAGTCGAAGACGGCATGAGTTAGCAACGTTGAACCTTTCCTTACCTTGAGTTCTTCAAGGTACAACTGCGCAGGGTCAAAGTTCACGACCGGAAGTAAAACTGAGGGACGCGACAACGAGGCTTGTTCTGTCAGATGTTTTCTTCTATCAAGGGACTGGGTTCCACGAGGGAGGAGACGACTGTGCAGATGGATGATGACGTCATAGTGATCCAATGGCGGGCGGAAGATTTGCTGAGGAGGCAAGCAAGGGAGTGGAAAACACATTAGCATCGGTGATATGCTGAACCTGTCTAGGGGATGGGTGGGGAGTACAACAAAGGTCGGGTGAGTGGAATAGTTTGCCATGCACCTGTCTCGGACAAAACGTGTTAAGCCCATTTTCATGTAAGCCATCACGTCTCGAGACCTGTGTGAACTATTTCTTTTTGAGATAACATTGAGAAACATTCGTTTAGGGTCCATTCTTTGACAAAGATTGAAAAGGCCATCTTACCTTGAAATCGTTTGGTTGCAGAGCGCATGTTTCAATTTGACGTTCCAAGATTGAGTGTGACTCCCTCGCCAGCAAGGAAAGTCTGTTGACAATCTATGGCGGGAAAGAAAAAACACGTAAATGCTGTTCTAAGTCGTTGGCAACAAAGGCCTGTCTATCAAGTATTTCCCATTCGCGATGTAATACTGTGTTTCAGTAACAAATGAAAAATTCAGTTTGGGTTGACGAGCACAAGAAGTTATACTGACAGCGGCCCATTTCATTCTAAGTGTACGATTAAAAGTAAAACTTAGGAAAATAAATCAACAGACCTGTTTGGAAGGTTTATCTTTGGTCCACAAAGATGTGAACTTGTCTTTAGGAGTAGAAATAAATATTACAGGAAGTTGCGTTCTGTTGTTCGAGAACTTGGAAGTTATTTCTTGGAAGTCCTCCGCTATGAAGAAAACAAAACAGAGAGAATTAGCTTATTGATTACCAGACTCCTCACTTCCCAAAGACAACATATAAATTCTTCTTACTGTTCTCCATACATTCTTTTCAATTCAACTCAGGAGAATCCGGTTTTTCATCAATACTTTTTAAAATTGTGATAACTTCCTTCTTCTGCATATCCTGTCTGAAAGAAAAGCTAGGATTTCTTGTCGACTCACTCACCAGAAATGTCATTATTAAAGTTTAGAATGACAGGAGTTGTTTGCCAGTCAGTCGAGGAGAGAAGATGAAGAAATCGGAGAAATCCAACGAGGGGAGACCTGTGAATGAAGTATTGTGGTCAACTCGTTTCTTATTACACGACTAAGGCAGGTGAAACAGATAATCGGAATGCTTTCACGAAGGCTCGATGAAGGTTTTTTTAGCCAAAGGGTGATGGTTATAAAAATGAATATACAATCGGAAGCTAATCTTCGACTTCTGCCAAACTAGACCATAACGATCCATTTACCACAATTGACCTTTAGTGGTTTCATAGCAACAGAGGCTGGCACAGCAACGATTGTCGAATTCTTAATTTGTTTTTTAACAAGCCTAGTCATCCATATTTGAATGTTATAGATTGACGTCCTGAACACGAAAGTTTTGTAATACAATGTTTAATATGTAAAAGCAATACGTTTATGTTTTCAATCGTAAAGTTATGTTAAGGGTGTCAAAATCCAGACGAATTGACTATTTTTACGATCCCAAAATACACCTTGTTTAAACCCGACAATTTTTGCATTAGAATTGTTTTCAGTTTATCTTGGGATTTACAATCGTCCCAAGATAAATTAAAACAATCGTTTAAACCCGAAAATTTTTGCATTAGAATTGTTTTCAGTTTATCTTGGGATTTACAATCGTCCCAAGATAAATTAAAACAATCGTTATGCAATTTTTTTTTTTTTGGGGGGGGGGGAGTATTGAGTATTGGGGGTGGGAGAGGGGAGGTGGGGGGGGGGTAAACAAGGTTTTGGGAACGGCGAAAACAGGGAATGGATAAATTTTTACTCGCATTTTGACCCCCACCCCCCCCCCCCCACACCTCCCCTCTCCCACCCCCAATACTCAATACTCCCTTCTGTATGCGAAACGCAATACCTTACCTAGGAGGGGTGAAGGGGGCTGGGGAGAGAAACAGAGAAGCCACCAGTAACTCAATACACTCTTCAGTCACGTGATCAGACAGTAGTTGAGCGGACACCCAGCGTTTGGATAAACGGACTGTTCCGCTAAATCCACTGAACTGCTGTTGAATGCTACAAAAACAAAAACAAAAAAAGCAGAACAATTTATTAATACACGCTCAGACGCAAAAGTCCTGGGCCCGCCTCGAAGATAAGCCCCGTCCATTCTCGTCCCCATAGCCCTTTTCGCTTCTCTTAGCCGGCAGGGCCTTGGCACGAGAAACGAAGGGCTCTGGGGACACAAGATTTCCAGTCCTAGATTCTAGGACTTCCGGTCTTCATGTATGCAGTCGTAATGTTTCTAAAGACTGTGTGGGACAGTCATGGCGCTTTTTTACTTCCGCTCAAGATTTCTTTGTTTCAAAGAGCCAATAAAAAAAATTCGAATTAATTCAAAAATCTTATGTCCCCATAGCCCTTCTTTCTCGTGCCAAGGCCCCGCCGGCTAAGAGAAGCAAAAAGGGCTATGGGGACGAGAATGAAGCCCCATCTTGTAAAGCATAGGGAATTGTAAAGTTCATTTAACGAAAGCAGTCAATTTTTTCTGAGCTTCGAATTTTCGTTTAGACAGTTGTGTCACGCGCTATTTTCCTCAGAAGTTACATTCCTATCAACTTCACCTCACCTTGCCGATATAAAGCCAAATATTTCAAAAAAGTAAATTCATTCTGAACGATCAATACGTACCTATGAAGTGTGCTTGTTAAGAGTGGAAGATGCGTTATTTCTCGTTCCAGCGCTTTAGCTTTTTTCTCGCAATCTGTTTTAAGGTCTTGTGTGATTTCATTCTTTTGAAGCAACACCATTTCCCGGTAATGCATTATCTTAATTCTAAACACAAGACCATCCTGCCAGAGAAAAACAAACAAAAAAATTGAACGCATGAAACATTTTAATCAAGAAAAACAAAAAGTGCACAGAACTGGTTTCTGTCACGGTTACGATGGAACCCGCTTATGTGCACTTCGTGGAACGTGTCATTTCACTCAAGGGGGTAGAACAGCTTTTTGTTGGCTTTCCAAACTCTTAAGCCAATTAAGTTGCAGAATGCTGCACGTACTATTTCTCTTTCAACAGGGTAGACTTTTGCTGGAGTTGTTTATTCAAGCGGCGGGAAAGTCAGCTCAAACAACGAAAAAAACAAACAACTAAAACTTTAATGTTTCTTGCAAAAGGAAAGGCGCTTGTGAATTCTGAATTGTTCAATTTCTGCTGATACTCATTCAGAGAACAGTGTTATCCACCCGTTGAACAACCGGAAAAGTGATGCTATTTACAAACCTTAAGAACATCTACATGTTGAGGTGAAGCAGCTGTTACCAGTGAACACTCGCTTTTTAATAACTTAGCAAGTCTGATGTGAAATGCTGCTTTAATGTGCTGAATGGCTGTTGGCTCGTCAGGCCATTTGCCACTAGTCTCAAACTGCAAAACAACTGCGAGAGGAAAACAATTTTAGACTTTTTGTTTCATAGAAAATGACTGATTACTGAGGTTACTTGATTACATATTAATAGAGAGATTTCAAAGCATAACGTTATACGGCAAACGGTAAACGCAAGCTTGCCTTTCATTTTGTTACCTTTTTATCGAATTCTAAAATAGATCCCTCAGAAAAATAGGGGAAAATCACACATTCACGGCAAACACAAACCTTCTCGTTTCCGCGCACAGACGCTAAACGGCAGAGGACTGAAGTGGAATTTTTGCCGTTCGCGGAAAAAACAAACGTCATGCTTAATCTCTCTGTCTAAATTTTAAACTTGTTAGTGAAATGAAGAAGACGCGATATTCGTCATGTCGGGAGCGTGGGACAAAGAGACAAACAGTACGTTGCGGAATTTGCTGATCCTAGCAGTATGCAGGACACGTGTCACATATGAACCTAGTAAACGGCCTAGCTCACAGAGAGTCTCCCCCGTAGCTCAGTGGTTAGAGCGCCCGCCCAGTTTTTGGGAGGTCACGGGTTCGAATCCCGTTGAAGCCCTGATTTTTTTCCAGAAAAGAACACGATGACCCCTGCCAGATCCCGCCAGGGCTTGAACTGGGACCACTCGATCCGGAGTCCAGCGCGCTAACCGTTTGGCCAGCACGCCACACACGAACTTTACATCAAATGCTGATATTTAACAGACCAATTTATAACGGGTTTTACCTTCCAACGCTGGACACCAACTTGTGTTTTTTACATCCGAAGGAAGGAGCACATTGTCTGCTAACTTTTCGTCGCCAATTTGCGGTTTTACTTTGCTATTTTTCAAGCAAGGGCTTGGTGGAAAAACCTGGCAACAGAGAAAAAGTGAATCACAGTAGCTTTAACAACAAAGCAAAGAATTTTGCGTGAACACATTTTAGTCCGCGCTCATATTAATCAAATATTATAAAATTTCGTTCGATATAACGTCACCTTACCCAGACAATCCGCCCTTCCCCAATCCTGGACGCAAATAAGCCCTTCATAATGTAAGCCTATATGAGCCTTTTGCTTACAACTTGGAACGCAACGATGACGATTGAAAAACATTGGAAGTTGCAGAGCGAGTGTCACATGTTCGCAATTTTTTTTCGTTTAAAAACCTCCCGCAAAGTTCCCGTTAGAAATTTTCGTTTAGAAATCTCCCGCGAGAAAAGAACGCGGTCGTTATAGTTGCGATAAACATGCCACACGCAGCAACTTGTATGCAGCTAGGCCGCTATAAATTTTAAATTTTTAATCTTGAACTCTTTATTGCATATTTTATCTTACACCTACTTTTAAAAATGTTATTATTCTGTTCTCATTTATTTATTTTTTCTTAGAATTTAGTGTAAATATTTTTAATTTTATGTAGCTTACATATATTTTAATGTAAATAGTGTTCCCAATTAGTTTTTAAAAGCTTAACACTACTGACACTAAAATAAAGTAGTTCATTCATTCATTGTCTCGCAAAGTTTCGAGGAGTAGAGGATAATTCTACTTTCAATGCAATGCAAAATTTTGCTGCATTGCAGGTTGCAAATATAGGGTGACACACGTGAATTTTGTTTGGCAACAGGCAATGGTGGGCGCGTTGCAACTTGCAACTTGAAAGAAAAGTTGCCTCGTGTCGTGTAACATACTGTTGAACTTGTTTTGTATTTTTGTGTCGTTACAATACTTTCGAGACTTTTGATATTCAACTGGTCACTGCAGAACTTGTTGTGTGTTTCGTATCGTTTTGTTTAGCCAAATTTACCAAACAGTATTTGCTTGAAAATAATTATAAGCCAGCGTATTCTTGAAACGCAAAATCTTTTATATAATAAGCTCCTACGAAAAAAAAAAACAAACATCAACCGCATACCTCTGCTCCTCTGAAAACTGGACTGATTCCCTGAAGCGAGTTGACATTGAGTGGAAAGTCCAGCGCACGGATCTGTTTACACAGAGCATTGTACACTTGGATCACTCGCTGAGCTTCCTCATCACCTGTTCCACTGTCACGTGATGCGGCATGAGTCTGCAGTACACAGTCCAGCTGATTTGCAACATAGGTGAACGATGCTGGGTCAACGCCACCATGTCTGGAAAAAAAAATAAAATAGAGTAAAACTTTCTTTTCTTGGTCCTTGGTCTTTGTTGGCCGACATTGCGCTTCTCGCGTCCTGTGCTGGCATAAATTTTCTTGTTTGCAATCCGGCATCCTCGGAGACCAAGGGGCAGTAAGTTCAATCGGTAGATGAGGTAAAATCCCGGTAAAACTTTCAGTGCGACGAAAGTTCTCAGTGAATGCATAAATCATTCTTCACATACCTACATTTACTCAATAGATCACAATACAAGAAATCACTTTTAAACCAGTAACAGTTTTGAAACAACTTTTCGGAATGAAATTACAGAAACATATGAACCTTGTAAATGGCCTAGCCCAGCAGGAGTCTCTCGTAGCTCAGTGGTTAGAGCGCCCAAACAGTGTCTGGAAGGCCATGGGTTCGATTCCCGTCGGGGTCTCAGATTGTTTTCCGTTGTCCCACGCTCGTGACAAATTAAAATTTTATCTTTATCAAAAAGTCACGTTCATTTTGACAAATATAAATAGGGACCAAGTGAAAACACAACACAGTTTCCTGCTATTAATATTTTTCGTATCTTTTACTAAGATTAAAGACAAAAGGTGATGGTAGTTATTGCCATAGCTGGTAACAGTGGGTTAGTCTTCATCTAGATAAAGAGGGATTCAAGTCACCTTTGAAGGAGATGTTTAACAATTCTTTCACAAATGGTTCTTCTCTCCGCTATGCTGTTACAAGGCCAAACAACGGCCTCGAGAATAGAGCCGTCTTTAAATCGGCGTAACTCAGATTTCTCACCCCAAAACGCGCGGAAAGACGTCGCCTGGGAATACGAAAAGAAATGAAAACAGCAAAATGTGAATGTGTTTCATTCAGTTTGACACAGTTTGCATACTTATCAATAAGAACAATACACGTCAGTTTTGTCAAAGCAAGTTTGCTTTTGTTCAACACCGTAAAATGCCGCTTACATGTACGAACCCCGGGCTAGCGCTAAGACAAATTTCTGGGGAAATAATTGCTAATCTGCGGCTTTAGCAGTTGCATTCAAAAAAATGTTTGGAATTAGGCTGACAAAAAAAACATGTTAAAAGCTCTGATGAACAATTCACTGTAAAGGAGACACTCAGGTTAAACGGTTGGGTCTGCACTCTACTTGTATACTTATCCATTGCCTATTACTATTTGGTGTTTTTGTTCTGCGAGGGCGTTAGAAAGTCAATATGGAAAAGTTTTTTGGGCAAGCTTGTATTCGTTGAGGCTCTAACCCTGTAGGGTGCTTATATCGGCATTTATCGGTATATTATAATGATTATAAACAATGGAAAATGACATCACTGGCAACTGAAAACTTACCTGAACTAAAGTTCTGCTTTTATTGACACAGAATTTCATAATCAGTCGGATAAAATACCAGACTTATTCCAAACAGAAAGCTTATTGTCATACACTTTTTTTAAAACTGTGCATAAGATGTGCTGAGGTTTCTTGTTTTTAAGCTCTTTAGCTTACATTGTATTCCTAGCAGTTATATAATGACTAAATTGTACATACTCATAAAATATTTATTGTAAACAACGAACGTAACAGAGATATCCACTGACCTCGGTACTGTCGGCTGGGGGTCCTGTGTCAAGCACGGCATCTGCATGATCAGAATTCAACAGCAAGCCCAGTGTTAAACTGCTTTGGCTTCTGCAGACCGGCGCTTTGTTCACAGGCCACTGTATCAATAAAAACGCATACGAATGAGGCTCTATTCTCATTGGCCTGTTTATATAGCTTAAACAGGGTACAACATTCCTACAAGTGATCTATTAGGAATCGTTAACACCGACGCGGCTTCATTACCTCGGCTTTTATCAGAAAAAAAATATATATCGCGGGTGATGGCTTAGTGTGGATTACACTTTGTGTAAGCCACACAAAAACCCCACGGTTTCAAAGCGTTTACACAAAACCGTTTACCTTCTCTAACTTTCTGTATACTAATTTGAGCCATCTCACACGGGGGGTGACAACTCTAACAAACGCTGTTTCGGGACATAGCTAAAATTGTTCCGGGAATCTGGAGATTTTTCCGGGAATCGGGACACTTGGCAATTTTTTCCGGGAAACACACGATAATTCCGGGACAATGCGGGGAATTCTAAAATTTTCCGGGAATGTATCCCAAAAATTCGGGACGATGTTCCAAATTTCCGGGACGACTTAGGTTAAGACCTAGTATTGCTCAAACAGCGTTTGTTAGAGTTGTCACCCCCCGTATCTCACTGTACTTCATTTATATAAGAGACCCCAGCATTTTCGAGAAAGTTAAGGTTAAACCTTGTAAAAATGCTTAAAATGTATGTTGTTTTCTTTCGAGCTGATGCGAAACGTCCGTTTTAACTAAAATATGGACAACTTCAAATTTATTTTTCTCTCGAGGGGTCAGCTAAAGTTTCGATAAGTTCTTCTTAACTGTATTCAATATGCTACGAGTTTTTTTTTTGGTATCTTTCTTTTTGCCTTTATTGCTCGATTCACCAGCGGAAACCGTCTTAAGTTTCTCGTATAACATCAACTTATCTGAGTTATGTTCGAGTTAGTAACTTGGTTATTCACCTGACATGGAGCTTGTGGTTTGAAGCACAGCATCTCTACTCTCTTTCCCAGGCCTCTGCTGACAAGGTGAAGCAGCCAATCAGCGACAACTGGGGTCCAGTCTCCAGGGTGATCTATAAGGTGATTGAGTAGGTCGTTCCTCTTGCAGACCACTTCTAAAGCACTAATATCTGGAATTCTGCAAGAAAATGTCGCAGTTGGAGTTAATCCCAAAGAAAACTTTTGACACTGCTCTGTCAAGTCCTCAAATTTTGCAGATGGACCCAGGGTCCTTAAAAAGGCCATGAAATATTATTCCAATGACTACAAATCAATTTTGTTCTAGTTTTGTTTGAAGCATTGTCGATGCATGCTCTTCACCTAAACTGCAACCTACCTGTTCCTTTTTGCGCAGTACCAACATGATGTGACTAGGATAACTAATTTGATACCCCCCCCCCCCTCCTAGATTTTTAAATGGAAAGGCCCCGCCTAAAGTCTAGACCCACACCATTTCTTATCATTATCACTTTCGACAGAAAAGATAACCCTTTTGTATACTGTATCTCCAATAGGAAAAACAACAACAAACAAGATAATCAAGAGTGTACTTACTGTAAGAATTGATCAAATGTCTGGATAAATGGCACAGGTTTCATAAAAAGCATTTCAAAGCCATCCAGAAAACTACTGTCCAAGAATTCCAGAGATAACCTGGCTTCGTGCTGCAACTGGGAATATATTAAATAAAGAAATGTCAAATGCACAGTTGTTGACTTTTTGGTTGATATGGTTCACGTGTCAAGAAAGGCGACTCTTATCTCATGAGACACGATTCGATGAACCTTGTATGCAAATAGCCTAGTTCACAATAAGTCTCTTGTAGCTCAGTGTTTAGAGTGCCCAAAAGGTATCTGGGAGCCCATGGATTTGATTCCCATTGGGGACTCAGAGTTATTTTTTGTCCCACGCTTGTGCATGACAAATGAACATTTCATCTTTACCAAGATTGCGTGTAGCGCAAAATTGAGGAAAGGCTCAGAACGAGCGTGGCTGTTTCGGCGATCTGCCGTCATTTTGTTTTCAAGCCTGCGCGCACACTCTGTATCTGTATCCAGTGGTCTCCTGCGCATCAAATAAGCGACTTGGAGCAAGTCTAGAGAATTTAGAGATGTGACTTATATCTCAAAATAGGCCTGAATTAGACATTAATTTGAATCGTAAAAAAAAAAAAAAACTATTAAAACGGTGGAAAATTTTTCTTTGTTCATACAGTAACTGGTTAACTCCTGGTTTTACAACGAATTTAAATTTGCAAGGACCACCGTGACGAAATAGAAGTACCGGATCCTCTAAATGTAGAAGATCTAATCAGCTATAACAAAATAGTAAACGAAAAAAAGCAAGGCTGATTTAACAGTCGGGAACTATATATATTTCCAATATTTCGGAAGGCACGGCCTTCCTTCTTCAGGGTGTTACAAAGAATGACTCTAAAAGTTAAACGTTACAAATTTAAAATATATGAAATACGATATAACAAGCAAATAATGTTAACGTACTAATCTAAGTGACGCGGCTAAGAGATAAGTAACGGTAGAAAGAAACGTTAAAATTTGAAATTTAAAAATATGGAGAAACGTTACAGTATGAACTGTTGTGAAAAAGCTATAAATGGCACAAAAGGTAGAATACTGATAATAGAATAACGTACTAAGTTTCATCTTTCTTATTTAAACCTTGAGGTTCCAGAGTTTGACCTCTTTCAATGAGGTATGCTTCTCTTGCCTTACGTACACTGTCACGATTAGATTGAACGAGTTCAAGAGGAATTAGTTGCATGTCAGTAGCGTTATGATTGTTACACAAAAAATGTTCTGATACTGTGGTGGGCTTAGAGCTGTTAGTTTGTTTGTCAACAGGTCTGCGATGTTAGTTGAAGCGGTCTTTAAGTCTACGTTTGGTTTCTCCTATGTATTGTTTGTGACAGTTGTTACATTGTACCATGTAAATAACGTTTTTGGAGTTGCAGTCAATGTAACGGTTAATAAGTCTAGTTTCGCCGGTAGAATTAAATGTGTAGTTAGTAAGTCCGTCGGTTATGTACATGTAGTTGCATGTAAGGCAGTTTTTTCCGCAACGGAAAGAACCGCGGGGTTGGTTAGTAATGGTGGCCGGTTTACGAAGTTTAGCACTAACTAATAAGTTGCTGAGGTTGTTAGACCGTCGGAAAGCAACAAGAGGTTTAGCTTTGAAAACGTTACTGCAACGGGGAGATGAAGATAAAATGTTGAAGTGTTTGTTAAAAATGGATGAAACGTAACGAAGGGCTGGATGATATGTTATAACAAGGGGTACCCGTTGGGGCTGATTAGTAGTGGGAGTGTCTTTGGGGTTAAGTGCATTAGTACGTGTGATGTTATGTACGCGTTCTATTTCTTGATTAAGGAACGACAGATTATATCCACGTTTGTTGAGATAAGATTTGAGTTCATTAGTACGTCGTTTTAAAGTCTCGTCAGAGGAACAGATACGACGAAGTCGGAGAGCTAGGCTGAATGGAATAGCAAACTTGAACAAACTCGAACAACTTGGACAACTCCCCCAAAACGCTCTTCTTGTTACTCTAGACGTTTCTTCTCTCTACACCAACATTCCCCATAACGAAGGCATTACCGCCTGCCGACATTTCCTTGACACACGCGACCGCAATAGTTCTACTGTTGGTACAGAGACTCTGTGACCTCATACGTATGACTCTCACTATGAACAGCTTCACATTCAACGACAAACACTACCTACAGATACACGGTACAGCCATGGGAACCAGAATGGTGCCTTCTTACGCCAATCTGTTCCTCGCCAAATTTGAGACAGACGCTTTATCACGTGCTCCTCACCAGCCACACACATGGTGGCGTTACATAGACGACATCTTCATGATATGGACACATTCTGTAGACGACCTCCATGCCTTCACCTCTTACCTTAACGGCATTCACCCCACCATCAAGTTTACATCCAATTATTCATTCACATCTATACCCTTTCTTGATGTCAACGTTTTTCTCAATAACGGCAATATCACGACTGACCTTTACACTAAAGCCACCGACAAACATCAGTACTTGCTACATTCATCATGTCACCCTACACACACTAAAAGAGCTATTCCATTCAGCCTAGCTCTCCGACTTCGTCGTATCTGTTCCTCTGACGAGACTTTAAAACGACGTACTAATGAACTCAAATCTTATCTCAACAAACGTGGATATAATCTGTCGTTCCTTAATCAAGAAATAGAACGCGTACATAACATCACACGTACTAATGCACTTAACCCCAAAGACACTCCCACTACTAATCAGCCCCAACGGGTACCCCTTGTTATAACATATCATCCAGCCCTTCGTTACGTTTCATCCATTTTTAACAAACACTTCAACATTTTATCTTCATCTCCCCGTTGCAGTAACGTTTTCAAAGCTAAACCTCTTGTTGCTTTCCGACGGTCTAACAACCTCAACCTCGTTCCCAGGGTCTCTCTCTCCCCGCCCCCAAGAGCGAGAGAAGAGAGACCCTGGTTGGGTCTGGTCACGTGCCCCCCAGAATTTGGGTGGTGACAAAAAATTCATTGAAGGGAGGGGCGGCTTAGACTGCTTTTGTCAATACCAAGCCTACAGGAGAGCGTAAAGTGTTGCCACCAAAATAAACACATCTTTCACGTGGCTCCGGTATTTTGCATAACGGTCATGTCGCAGTGCAATACAGTGCAAACGCCGAAAAAAATTTATCAATCGTCCAATAACAGAAATCCCAGTTGTTGTAGGTTGTGAAGACTTGTCAAAGACGTGAATTATTGCAAAAATCTCTTTGCGGAAGCCAACAAGCAATTGCCTGCCGTGGCTGAAGAGGTTTACGGAAGACCTCTACTGCGCAAAGTAAACGGCTATTAAAAGAAGGCTAAAGAACTTTAAAGAATTTAAGGGCATCATATCACAAAGTCAACGCTACTTCGAAAGGAGCGAACGGGTGAAGCGCTGTATCGATGTGTCGCCGTCTGCACCCCGGACTCTGAAGACCGCGAAGGATCAGAAAACGAGTCGTCGCGGACTGAGTTTTCCTACCGTTGCCGACGAAGAGTTAAGCGTCCAGTCTTGTGCAGAAAAGGAGGTTAGAACAGGAAAATTATTTATATTGCTCCGGTTTAAATATTTTACGCGAACGATGGCAGTCCGCGCGTTATGTTTTCTCATGTTGTTGACAAAATCTTGACACCTCAAATTTTCTCTCACTTTCATTCAGAATGACCTCGAGGTACTGGAGATTTCCCAACCCTGGAATCTGCAGGAAAGTAAAGCTCAGCCAAAGGTAAATATAGTTTTTAGCTTGTTTTCATTCATTCAATTAGCTATGAATTTGGCTGTAAACTTGTGTCATAAAATCAGAATTTAAGCTTATACTGACGTGTGAATTCGCTCTTTCCGTTCGTTGTTTATTTCTTCATCGCTTACTATGATATTTCTTTTTCTGTAGATTGGCCAACCAGAGCCGCTAGATATCCTTCAGGCCAGCAATCATCAGGAACGTTTTGTTCAACCAAAGGTACATTTATTTTAAGGAAAGCTTTCAATTATTCAGTTCGCTTAGGTCGACTACTTGTGAGATATTAAATATAGAGTTGTGGCCGTGTTATTTTTGGATGGCGTTGTTTATTTCATTATTCACGTTGATTTCTTTTTCTGTAGATCCCGCCGCTATCCGAAGAAGAAGTTCTTGAAAAAGTTCTCGGTGAAGTAGAAAAGTAGTTGATAGAGGTGGCGCGAAGAGTGACTAAATCTGTACTCAGGGAGCGTGGATTTACCGGAATGAGCACTCTAAAAGGCTTCAGGATGTGCGAAAACAATTTCGTATTTCGCATCTCGAAGTAACGAAGTTCCGCGGGGTTTGCATCGCTGGAATTGAGTTCTAAATCCTCACTCTTTCCCTTCGCGCTTAATATGGTGGCCTTCACGTTGCCCTCTTTTAGTCTCCTTATTTGATCCTTGATCAGTGCATTTAACGGCGAAACAACAATGATACAGGAGATGGCGTTACTCGACTTTCACACTTAATTTTGTCGAGGAATAGCGAAGGCAGAAGATGGAAAATCACGGACTTTCCATATCCAGTCGGTAAAATGGCAACAACATCTCGTCCATGGTAGATTGCCTCGAGACAAACCACTTGCTTCACTTTGAAATTTATGTTTGAATAGATGCTATTCGAGATGGCGGCCTGGAGACTGCTGTAAAACATGGCTAGTTTAATGTAACCTGCGATCAGGCGTTTTTTTTCCTTGCAAAGACGAAAGAGGGAAAAAAAGTAGTCGCAGGGAGGGAGGGCATGATTTCAGGTTAAGTTTAATGGCGGTCGGAGCGCGCGAGAGATAGCCTCGTTTTGAAATAACGCGACAAAATACTTGGCATTAGTGGACCCCTCCCTCATGTTCTCATTTGTCCAGGAGGCACGTGACCAGACCCAACCAGGGTCTCTCTTCTCTCGCTCTTGGGGGCGTGGAGAGAGAGACCCTGGGAACGAGGTTGTAACAACCTCAGCAACTTATTAGTTAGTGCTAAACTTCGTAAACCGGCCACCATTACTAACCAACCCCGCGGTTCTTTCCGTTGCGGAAAAAACTGCCTTACATGCAACTACATGTACATAACCGACGGACTTACTAACTACACATTTAATTCTACCGGCGAAACTAGACTTATTAACCGTTACATTGACTGCAACTCCAAAAACGTTATTTACATGGTACAATGTAACAACTGTCACAAACAATACATAGGAGAAACCAAACGTAGACTTAAAGACCGCTTCAACGAACATCGCAGACCTGTTGACAAACAAACTAACAGCTCTAAGCCCACCACAGTATCAGAACATTTTTTGTGTAACAATCATAACGCTACTGACATGCAACTAATTCCTCTTGAACTCGTTCAATCTAATCGTGACAGTGTACGTAAGGCAAGAGAAGCATACCTCATTGAAAGAGGTCAAACTCTGGAACCTCAAGGTTTAAATAAGAAAGATGAAACTTAGTACGTTATTCTATTATCAGTATTCTACCTTTTGTGCCATTTATAGCTTTTTCACAACAGTTCATACTGTAACGTTTCTCCATATTTTTAAATTTCAAATTTTAACGTTTCTTTCTACCGTTACTTATCTCTTAGCCGCGTCACTTAGATTAGTACGTTAACATTATTTGCTTGTTATATCGTATTTCATATATTTTAAATTTGTAACGTTTAACTTTTAGAGTCATTCTTTGTAACACCCTGAAGAAGGAAGGCCGTGCCTTCCGAAATATTGGAAATATATATAGTTCCCAACTGTTCAATCAGCCTTGCTTTTCTTCGTTAACTCCTGGTTGATCGTCATATTACATGGAAGCTAGTGGTAGTAGCAACCTCTAGATCAGAGTACGAGTATGAAAGTGAGTATGACTTTGACTTTTCAAACCTAGTGTTTATGCTTTCGTTGATCATGTTTCACGTCACTTATTATAAATAATTCCAGGCACCTATAAAACTGTTCATGAACAGAGAGGAGTGAGGGCTCTGAGAACGCATCTGGATTTAAATTTGAATCTCATACTCGCACTCAATTTTGTACACCTACTGCTATCTTAAAGTCGCTAACAGCCTAGCAGGTACTGTATATAACAGGATGTTATGTGTCCACATGAATGAGTTGACTTAAGTGTGGTCCAGGTTATGAAGCAGTTCACTTACTCTCTTGTATTGTGCCACAGTCATCCCAGCACACAGGTTAAGGTAGCCAGAGGGATCTACAAAAACTACATCAAATGCTGCATGAAAATCTGCCGTGGATGGCTGCAAGAAGGATGAATACTGTGATATGAGGATTGGTCATAATTGACATTATAACTATTTGTTATAAAATTTTGGATGCAAGTGTTACAAAATTACATCTGGGACCTACATGTAAGTGGTGTATTTTCCATATCTTTCTAGTGAGGAAGATATGAATTTTATGTTTGACGGAGTGGCTAAAACTGTAATATCTCACTCATTCGCCGCACTCACTCGTGAGATGCAGTTTTGCCACTTGAACATAAAATTTAACTTCTTGCCCCTGTGCCAGTGTAATATCCTTAATTTCTTACTCTTGATCACAATGCATGCACATCTTGCTGTGCTCGATCTGTACATGCATTGGGACTTTGCATTTTGAGCACATGTGTTAGTTTGTCACAGGTACTTACAAATGAATCTCAGAGCTTTATCTAATGCCAAAAGGAAGTGATCGTATTAAGTAAGGAGGTGTTTGTAAGGTGGAGTCTACAGTAATCATGTTGTCAAGTGTCGTATACAAAATTGATGTTCGATTAAAACTGCAAGGTCTGTGTACTCATTCATACACCTCTAACATGTATAAACAAAGAATGCAAACCACTATAGATTCAGCTTACCACATAACTATCTTCACTATCTTGTCTGGTCATTATAATTCCTTCTTTTGTCCAATCAGTTGATCCTGAGATAAATGTAGAAAGCAGTATGTATGTATAATTACAAGCAATATAACAATGCCTGGAAGGACCTTGCAAAGGTTGTGTACACCACTGGAGAAACATTTCACTGTGCTAATAATAATCAATTTCAAAGAAAGAATGGAAATGAGAATAAGAATGAGAACATGTTCTCACAATTGTATTAAAAAGAAAACAAATCCTTCTCAGGACTTCAATACAATTCTTTCAATATAATGTTTGCTAAGAAGATAAAAACTTTAAAAGTTCAAAGGCTATTATATACATAAGTTAAAATGTAAAACCGAACGTTTTCGACTAAAAGTCATCATCAGGGTTGATGTTTCTTTGCTGCGTGGTTTCGTATTTGAATGTTAAGTCACTCCCATGGGGAACAGGTGAATGGGATGAGCTAACAGCTTTTTGTTTAGCTCTGGCTTTCTTAGAGCAATAAACAAAGCCTCCAGGATCTTGCGTTTTCGCCAATTGTGTTGTCCGGTGATTACATTCCATGTGAATGAGTGTTGCGGGAATTCGAGTAGAATTCGAGGTCTCAGAACCTGCGAGACATCTACTCGAATTCCCGCGACACTCATTCACATGGAATGTAATCACCGGACAACACAATTGGCGAAAACGCAAGATCCTGGAGGCTTTGTTTATTGCTCTAAGAAAGCCAGAGCTAAACAAAAAGCTGTTAGCTCATCCCATTCACCTGTTCCCCATGGGAGTGACTTAACATTCAAATACGAAACCACGCGGCAAAGAAACATCAACCCTGATGATGACTTTTAGTCGAAAACGTTCGGTTTTACATTTTAACTTATGTATATAATAGCCTTTGAACTTTTAAATTCTGTTAATGTTAGCTACACTGTATAAGAACTTGGTTTTACATCAAGATAATAAACCCTCTACACTGTACATGTAGTTGACAATGTGTTGTTGCAAAAAATAATTTTATACATACCCTTCCCAGGTAAGATTTTTTGGTTTGAATCCCCCGGGCACCCCTCTTAAAATTCCAGTTAAGCCCCATTGTATAAGCTTCTTATAAAATTTTGGCTTTTGAGACCCCCTCAAAAATAATGTCCAAAGGCATTGACCTTCCATGGGTATGGAAATTTTCTGGAACTGCACAAGTTTCTATATTCTCATATACGTTTTATTGTTTTTATACTGTGATGTTGATCACTTACCAAGGAACTGAAGGAAAACTCTGAGGATCTGGTATGAGCTCATGTGCTTGTTGATCTTTTTAGCTGATAATAAATGTGAGATGAACATGGAGACCAAAAATCCGCTGCAACGGCCTTGACCCTGTACAAGGGAGGGATAACAATGGTTTTAGACTTGAGTAAAATGCTGTATGCAAATGAACTTTGAATTATAGGGAAATACTGTTGATCAGAGTTGCCCAATGCAGTGCTTAACTCAAGTTTCTGCAGTACAAAGCAACAAGGAGTAATCTTCTCCCTCCTGGATACAGAGAGTGGGGAGACAGGAGAGCTGGACCCTACAAGAAAAGCTGGTTGGGAGGCAGGAGAAGAGAGTGTTTGAAGCAGAATTCCTAAGGTAGTGGCAACCAGAGGAAATTGAGAAACATTTTGCACCATGAAATGGGACAAAGAGGAGGGAACCACTACTGGGAAGCAGGAGTAAAATGAATGGGAAGCGGTAATTTTCAGACCCCCATTCCCCCTCCTTACAGTGTAGGACTTCAGCTAGTCTATCACCGACAAGCATGCAATCAACATTTTTTGGGGGTTGTCCTTATAATTAACACTTTTACCAGTACCAATTGAATAACAATACACTGGTTTTTATACTGAGTAATGAGAAGCACACACATAAGAATAGTCCAGGGCTGAATGAACTATAAACTGTCAGAGTAGCCAGTGGGAAACACGCCACACCTCCAATTGAGTGGCCTAAATAATGCAAGCTACAGCAGCAGTGACTTTCAAACCTGATCAAGTTCTCGCTGATGCAGCCAAACTTTAATGAGAGCCACAGCATCTTTCATTCCCGGGAAATCAGTGATACACTTGTACAGATGGTGAAGATGTTGCTCCAGGAACATGTCTGATAACACTGATGCATTGTAATGAGGTGTTGGTAGCCCTGTGTCTAAAAACACATCAACAGAAAACAACAAATTAAAGAGGCTTCATGTGGTGTTGGTATTTCTGTGTCTAAAATCACAACAAACACCCACAAAGAATAGTCAAAGAATCAGCCTCAAAACTTGGGTATTGATTCTTGAAAACAAGTTTTTGAGATTTGAATTCCGAGTTAAGACTACTCACGGCTACTTTTGAACTCACCACTGCCATCATCTGCAGCACCCTCCTCTCCTTTGAACCAGTTCAGTCTGATGTTATTCCTGTTTGGAGAAAATCTCTGAGGCTTGAATGTGCCTTCTGATAAACAGGGATGCAATTTGATGACAAACTGTTTTCCAGCTTTGCCTGTGAGATAAATCCGATGTTAGTATTTTATTTTTACTCAAAAATGGCAATTTGTAGCATGCATCATGTGAAACTTGCAGATGTACATGTACACAACAGTTAATAGCTGGTGCACAACATATACACGATGTATAATTACATGGTGGGGGGGGGGGGGGGGGGGCAATACTCCAATGCAAGCTAGTTTTTGAGGCATTAGCACTTGTTGGAGGGAACCTGTGAAAAAGACCTCCAAACGACAGGTCTGTTTATGTACTGTTAAACAGGACTGCCCTGTGAAAAAACCTGTGAATTTTGCATGGGCTAAATTTTGTTTAAAATCCCAAGATTCAAAACCTGCGAAAAAGATAACAATAAAATTATTATCATTTATGATGTTTTTCACAGGTTTTGACTCTATGAAAAGTGCACTGTGCTGGTTTCCAAAATTTCACACCCTGTCAAAAAACATTGAATTCAATTCAGTCTGTGAGTTCACAGATTTTCTCACAAGTTAATTCAGAGCCTGAGAGGTTTTTTTCACAGGTTCTTGTCCAATAGTGTTGGCTCTAAAGTGTGTTCTCTCAGAGTTGGTTTCAGAACCAGCAAGGTCGAGGAGCTTAACACGGGGTTTAATTTCCAGCTATTATTTACATGACTTGTATGTCTGCCAAGTTTAGGAGTGTTAAACCCAAGACCTGCAGATTTCAATGATCCCGTGCAAATGATGCCTGTGCATCCAAATAATTGATTAATTTTATTATTCTCAGAAACATAATTATCAATAGCAGATTTTCATTTAGTGACACAGTCAATCACGGTTATTGCTCACCTTTAGGGTTAAGTAGAAGGATTGGCCTCAACGCCTCGCCATTCATGTGAGTGAACTGGACACTCTTGAACAAAGAGCTCTTTGTTAAATGTGACGCTAGGATTGACAGATAAAGAGCTCGCTTGTGATGGTATCTGAGGTTCAGATAGTCCTTTGGTTGAAAACATTCCTAGCGTAAAAAAAATATATAAATTAAAAGTAAGTTATTTAATAAAAAAAAGCTCCCTACCTCACTATCTTCTTTCTATTCTTACTATCTGAAGTGCTGGAAAACATGCATGAATGAGTCGCGATTGGTTTTGGTTTTACATGTACGTACTTCTGATTGGTCAAGAAGTGGCACAAGGTTTTTAAACCAATCACTGAGTGGAGTAAAGTCAACAAAAATGAAAACTAACAAATTAAAGTAATTACTTCCAACACTCAAGTAAAAATTGCTCTGGTACATGATTGTAAACATTACCTTAGAAAAAGCAAATCCAAACTGAACCTACATGTAGCAACCAGCCTTTTACATTGTGCAGTTCCAGAAAATATCCATACCCACCCCATGGAAGGTCAATGGAAATTCTGAGGGGGTGGGGGGTCTCAAAAGCCAAAATTTTAAAAGGAAAGTATGGGGCTTAAGTGGAAATTCCAGAGGGGTGGGGGGGGGGGGGATTAAACCAAAAAACCTTCCGTGGGAGGGGTATGGATATTTTATGGAACAACACATTATATGTATAAGTGAATATGATCAATTACTTTCAACTGTTCTCTCATAGGGTAGCGAGTCATATGCTGTCATGAAAAGGAAAATCTCTCACCTTGGGCATTTGCACAGCAATATCCACATTTAAGTCTGGTTTTGTTACCGTGCCAAGAAGATAGCTTCCCACAACTTTGACACTCACTGGTTTCCGAAAACAAAACTTTCCTTTTACAGGGGAAGGGGTGGATGGGAGAGGAAATCTGGTTCCCCTCGGAAGACATGAGTGGTCTGCCACCTACAGTGAAGGAAAAAAAAACAGTTGTAAAAGAACTTTATTAAAAAATAATGTGAAAAATCTGTCAGAACAAGGAAGGAACCAAAATCAAACACTTCACTTGAAGGTCTGAAGGCAATAAAAAGGTAAACTATGTTTTTTTTTTACTGGGAAAATACCAGTAGCTAAGGATAACTGGGTCATTGGGACTATGAATAAGAAATGAAAAAAAATGGGAATGGAACTTGCATCAGGGCAAAATAAGAGGCTGGAAAATGGAATTTGGGAAAAAATTGGGTTTTGGAAATGTTCTTGTCTTGTCTTGTTTTCCTCTGTTTTTAAATAAAATTATTTTATTGGCATAATCCAAAACAAACGGAAATAAAATCAGAGAGGTTTGAAAATATCAAACAACAACAAAAAAATTAAGCCACGACATGTAAACTTCTCCCTTCAAGACCCTCTTACTTCATAAATGACAATAACCCCTATGGTTTAAATTTATCTTTGGTTTAAAATTTTTCAAACCACTTTGATTCTTAATTTCCATTGTCTCATATTTATTAATAATAATCTAAAACAAAGGGAAATAAAAATCAAACTGGTTTGAAAAATTTTAAACCAAAGATAAATTTAAACCACAACATATATAAATAGATGTTGTTGTAATGGTCAGGCTTTTAGCCAGGATTTTGAAGATGGGAGTCCAAATTCTTAGTGGGCCGAAGGCCCACTTAACATGGCGCCGCAGGTGTCATGTTTCTAGGGGGTCTGGGGGCATGCCCCCACAGAAAATTTTGAAAAATTAAAGCATCTTAGACGTGAGTTCTGTGATTCTGAGCAGCTGTAAACGTCTTTCAATTAAGCTATTGAACCGCTGTTTTCCTTGATAATTTTACAAAACTATCCTTTCCTCAACTTACCTTGTCTAACATTGAATTATATTTGGGACAGAAACTCCATTGAACAGTGATTGAAATTGAAGTTGTCAAGCCACGAACTTACACGAAAGAACAGATATGCGTGGCTTTGTTGGTCGAACTGCATTCTGGTATACTAGGGAGTCAATATTATTGAACAGCGGCTTTGCTTGTGAAATCGCTTTGCTCAACTTTGATTCATGCGAACGAACAAAACAGTAAGGAAACTCGCTAAAAAAGTGTAAATAGAGAAGAAAAACATGCCAGCAAGACTAAAACAACTCGAGAACAAAAAGGAATGTAAGTTTTTTTTTTAATTTATACATGTACACACTGTTTTGTTACATTAAGCACAGAAGTTCGTAAATTGCCGCCCAAAACAGGCCGTCGAAAATCACCTATTTCTTAAAAGTGGCCGTCCTTTGGACGGCTGGACGGCCGCCTGGCTAAAAGCCTGGTTGTGGTTCAATTTTATCCTTGATTCAAATTTTATTTTCCTTTGTTTTTGGGTATGGTAATGTATGATAATGAATTTAAAACAAAAGAAAATAAAATTTGAACCAAGGATTAAAATTGAATCACAAGAAAGGCATATATTGTGTATGAATTTTACGCTGTGATGAGTTCTGTGCACATCATGATCAACTTTATAATAAGCTAACCTCATGTTCCTTTGTGCCATCAGGTAACGACAACAGTAAAGTGTTCAGCTCGTGCAAAACTTCGTCAAGAGATTTATTTCTGTCTTTCTGTGGTTGTACTTCAGAGAGAAGTTCAGTTATCTACAAGGGGAAATAATTAAAAAAAATGCTTGCAACCTATTACTATACATGTACCTGTACATACAGTCACGTACATGTACTAATACGAAAACAGACAATTCACAAAGTATGAAGCAAATGTTAGCTATAATAGGCTGCGGTAAAATTAGTTACTAATAATCCTGAGCTCAGAAATTGAGTTACTGGAATTGACATAAGTATATCTTCTGTTCAATTTATTATTTGCAGCTTCCTTTTTACAGTGACCGCGATTTGCACAGAAGTGCTAAATACCCCCCCCCCCCCCCCCCCCGCACACTCTTGACGCTGACACTAAATAAAGTGATATAATTATTTTTTTATTTATTCATATTTTATGGTTTACATGTACAAATACATAAATTATTGTCCTTAATTACATGTACTACAAGTAAAATAACTACACACTCAGGTACTTTTGTTGATCATCTACCAACCTGCATACGGAAAAGACTGGACTTGAAGAGGTTTTCGGTTTCTTTGAGGGCATTAATCTCCTCACTAGTGGGGGGACGGTAGAGACTATCTTTGTAACTTGTACTCTTCGCTTCATTCGTGAAAACAGCTTTCTACAAAATAAAGAAAGAAATGAAACAAAAGAGTTGTAGAGTGAAAAATTGTAAGTTGTGGTATGAAATAAATCCAAGAATGGAAAGCAAAGGAATACGAAGTTCGTACTACATGTAGATGGCCAATTCAAAACTCATTCGTACATGTATGTACATGTATATGTTGTGGTTTAAATTTATCTTTGGTTTAAAATTTTTAAACCAGTTTGAGTTTTAATTTCCATTGTCTCATATTCATTAGCATAATCTAAAACAAAGGGAAATAAAAATCAAACTGGTTTGAAAAATTTTAAACCAAAGATAAATTCAAACCACGACATATATCTGCACACTGTACGTGTAGATTTTTATGGTATTTTGAAGAAGTTGTATCAAGAAAGTTGCCAGATAGTAAGTTTTACCATGTGTTTGTGAGCAGACAAGCTAGACTTTCTCATGCGATCCAAATATAATGTACAATGTATTTCATAAAATACCCAAGCTGGAACAGCTGCCTTTTTAAAACACATAATAAATGGTAATACATAAAAAGAAGACTGAGATTTGATTGTGTGAAGTGATGATAACATAAATTATTTTGATCAAGTGTTTTGCATTTTTCTATGATATTCCAAAAATTAATTTTCATAAAATATACTTGGTTCATACTACATGTACAGTCAAAAGTTTGTTATAGCAAACGCGCTTGGTACACCACTTACATACAGTGTCTGTAATAGCGACGAGTAATTCCATTTCCCGAGTCAACTGCGAGCCCGAGTCACATCCGAGTCCGAGTCAGACCGAGTCACTGGACAGCAATATACCTTTTAATCTCCAGACCATGAGGTTTTGTCTTTCGCAAGTCGTTCACAAGATGGCGAGTAGAAAGTGCAGACGTTCGAGTTGGATTTTTGGCCTGGATTTCCCAGTTTGGTTTTGGTTTGATCTATTCCGGTTCGTTTGCGGTTAGTTCCACTCCGGTTTGCTTGCAGTTAGCTCCATTCCAGTTTGGTTGCAGTTATAGTTCCACTCCGGTTTACTTGCAGCTAGTTCGACTCCGGTTTGCTTGCAGTTAGCTTTCATTTGTTGGTTAGGGAAACACTATGGTCTATTGTACATGCATATTTATGCTTACAGCAAACTTTATATTTTCATAATAAACAAACTGCTGACCAGTGACTCGGCCACTTGACTCGGACTCGGAGTTGACTCAGTCAACTGGTGGACTCTAATAGCGACAGTCTGTAATAGTGAGGTGTAAATTAGTCAGAGCGAGAGTAAGGCTAGGGAGGCCCTATGCGCCAACTTGGCGCCAGGGGACTAGAGCTGAAAGGCAGCTTTGTTGGACTGTTCACAAAAAGGGATTTTGCTGCATAGCACTCAAATAAGTAACGTTAACTAGTACGTTTTGGGGATAACCCCTTCATCAGTGTTAAGTTGATGTTAAAACGTTAACGCTGGAGCTGTTGGACTGTTTGGCCCACTCCCCTATAAAATTGGGCAGCAAATATCAAATCAGACAGGGTTTATTGTCTGATGTCTGTTGTCTGATTTTTGTCATAGGATGTGTTTTGTCCAAAAAATGAGACAGGACAGAAGTTAATCGTCGGGTTATAGGACAACATAACTGCAAGGTTATAGAAACTTAAAAAAATTAACCCTCATATATGTTGATGTTTTATGTCACCAGTATGAACAATAGTGCAACAAATAATTCAACATTCTATTACGACGTGTGTAAAACCTTTCAATCAACTCCAAACACAACACGTGTTTGTGTAAAACGTGCTGTTTTGTAGTAAGCTCTGGGTTCCCTTGAGTGTTGTTGTTTATAATTATATTAATAGTATTATCGTTTGAGCTCTGTTTTACCTTTTTGGATGAATTATTGACTTCACCAGAGTGTTCTGAAGCTTCTGTCTTACGCTTCATGTTATTGATCACCTCTTCCTGCAATAAAGCAACGTAAGTTTACAAGATTTATATAACAGCAACCTGATCAATCATCCGCCATATTCCTCACGTGGAACCGAGCCATTTCATTAGAGAGGAGTGGGTCGGGGAACGTAGCTTTCTGAGCCTTCGCGGTCAGCGTGCAAAAACGCAACTTCTACTCCATGTACGCTGTGAGAAAGTGTGACCGACGAAATCAAAGATGGCCGCCACCGGGCCTTCAAAGACATCCAAAACACAGCGAGAAATCTGTGTAAAGGAAGAGTTAAAGATTGCTGTAAAAATTGCCCTTGACAGATTTCGATTTGAAGAGAACCAAAAAGGTAAAAGCGGCATTCTTTTTGTTGTTTTAAAGTGTGATTAACGTAATCTGTGAAGGCGGCCTTTGTGTGATGGGGACCGGAGGACGTCACCGTACAAACATCTGTTATCAGACGCTTTATAACGAAAACTAGTCAAATCGAAACATGTTTACGCGTAGTTAGAGATTTCTCCTCTCAATTCTTTGGTGTATGCGTAACATAGCATAAATATTCATGAGAAATGTCACTCGACATTTTTTTGAAGGTACAGCTGTAACATCCTATCGAACTATAAAGCTCTGTGACATGTCATCAGTTTACAAGCAGCGACAAAATCATGTACTGTGTACCCAGCGAAAATCACATCTCAGATAGATTTTTGCTCATTCTTGGTGTAAGAACCTGTCACAAACCAGGCTGCATTTTATGTAGGTTACGCTGAAGATTTTCGTCATGGATGTCATAAGTTTACGGCGTACTGGCATACTATCATAGTCGGCGTGTTTAATCTGGCGTACAGGCCCCAGTTGTTCAAAGGGTGGATAACGCTATCCACCGGATAAATCACTATCCAGTGGATAGTCTAGTTTGTTTTCCCAACACTTATCCGCCGGATAGTGATTTATCCGGTGGATAGCATTATCCACTCTTTGAACAACTGGGGCCAGATGACTTATTTTATATAAGAATAACAAAGAACCTTGGCATAGACTTTTAAAACCTTGTCGTAGCTTCGGCATTGGATGTACACAGAATGCACTCTGGAAAACCCTGGGAGGTTCAGTTGCATGCATGTGCATCTGCCAAGTGAATACGTGGCTGTGGCATGTCCCTGTAACATGGCCAGGCTGAGTGTATCAATCTTTGGAATCCCAATTCTCAGCCGCAGGGAAGTTAAAAAAGGCTCTGCTCGCAGGGTAAAAAGGAAGCTTATGAGTGGATAAAAATAAATAATTAATTTGCAATAAATTAATGTTGTACAGTTCAAATTAAAAGTTAGTGCCAAGTAACAACACAAGTAGACCTTGTTATTGTATTGTAAAGCAGATTTGAGATGTTTTTTTTTTTCCGTTGGTTTCAGTGTTGGAGTTCCCTTCATCATTTACTTCTGTAGAAAGGGCATATGTGCATAGACTATGCCAGAACCTGGGATTGAAATCTAAAAGTAAAGGGTAAGTTGTAAAATAATAAATTTTGATTGGTGCATTGTTAATCCTACACAAGCACAGAGAGGTTATAGCTTCCCCATTGGTCCTTTGCAAGCTCTGCAGTTTGTTTCCAGTAAGAAAACAGTGCAGCTCAGTATTAAATGAACCGATTGAAAATAATTATGTGCAAAATAATTATGGGCGATTTTATACCATGCACTCGAAAGCATTGCATGACTAGACTAAGTATTTAAACGTCAAAAATGAAGTCTTCACTTGGTTGTTTGAAAATGGCAGAGTTTGTCAAAACACCTTTTAGTACACCTTGTAGTTCATCTAGAAAACTGAATGTGAATATCGCCAGCCATTATTATTTCCAGGTTTTATGATACATGTATGTGTCCTTGGTTTCCAGAATTCTGGAATTCCAGATATTTCTGGCTTTCCAGGATTCTGGCTCTTGACTGATAAGTACATGTAAATCCAAGGGTGCAAATGACTCCTGTACAGTGTATTAGGTGATCAAACTGGCTAACAAGATAATAACATAGTTATCTCACACATGTACTTGCAAGCTACTAGAAACCATACAGCCAGTACTTGGTTTGGGTAATATTACAATAATTGAACATGCACTGTGCAGTACTTCCCTAGGAGGTGCAGTGACCTAATGGTTAGTGCACTGCACTCCAGCTCAAGCAGTCCATGTTTGAACCCTGGCCATGGTTAATGCAGTGTGTCCTTGAGCAAGACACTTTTACTCTCATAGTGCCTCTCTCTCCACCCCAGGGTTTTCAAAATGGAAAAAAGTATCAGGAGATAATTGGAAAATAGCCGGAGCACCAATGCGCCGTGCTAGCGGCGCTGGGCGGCGAAGCAGGCCATGGGGAGGGTGCGGGAGGGGATTTCCCCCTCCTGCAGGGAGGGTATGGGGGGCCTCCCCCAGAAAAAATTGAAAATCTGCATGCTCTGAGGCGCATTCTGGTGCATTTTCAGGACCAAAAAGTTATTTTTTAGGTCGTTGTACACTTTATTATAACCTGGAGTTTTTTTGAAAATTATTTTTACTCATACATATTACAATGCTTTTCCCATGAGACATATTACATCCGAATAAAAATTGACCTCTTTCCCTCATCAGTACTTCATTGACCTGTTATAACATGAATCAACTTTTGAAATTTATTTTTGCAGTCAGAGTTTCCCTACTTATTGAAAATAAAGATGAACAGTTTCATGACCAACGCGTTAAAGAAACCAAGCATAGTTATTTCAGCCTCACGTAATGACCTCGCGAATTGCGAATACAAAATTTGAGTGAAAGGCGGAGATTTAATTTTATTTTTTAGCGCTACATACAAGCTCTGCAAATTTCAATCGATTAATTTTCCATAAAGAACTGTAAAACATTCAGTTTCATCCGGTTTACTAATGATGAAGACTTGAAATTAAACTTTAAGTCTCACAAAAATCTTAAATTTAAAAAAATGCCTTGGCTTATATCAAAAGTTAAATTTGAACAAATTTGTGTCGGCATAAAATTTATTTAATCGCTAGAGTCTGCCACTGTTCACATTCACGAAAGGGCGCCTCACGAAACCAAACGTTGAATAAATAAAAAGTATCCCTTACAAATTGCCTTGTTGACAATAAATAATTCAACCTAAGCGATACAATATTGTTTTCAAGCAATGTTTCATTCATAACAAGCACCAAAACTTATTTTCTGATCGACTGGGGGATTGCAAACAGAAACCCGGCGAACACTAAACAATTTGCATTTTAAAAAGTGCTTCATACCAGCAATCTCCTTTCTTTGATGTTTGAACCCAAACTGGGTTAAAAGCGGCTGTGATTTCTGCCTTTTCATCTGGTGACTGGGACCATTTTCTTAAAGAAAGCACCAAGTACAAAGCTCTCACGAATTCACATTCGCTTACGCAAGGATCAAATGTCACGGGAAAGCGCAAATGATTCCCGGTCCACATTGAATGCTGTTGAATAAAAGAGCTACGATTTCTGATGCTGGAACGCGATCAATGGGCAAGAACAAAATATGTTATCTTTAACTTAACCCATAGGAATCGCAATTTTTTATTACTATTATTTTTTTGACTTCCAAAAGTACCCGGCGCTAACGCTCAAAGTAGCTGGTGACTTGCGTCGGGCGCCGGTTACTTTTGAAAACCCTGCCACCCATGTGTATAAATGGGCACCAGGGTTTGTATGGGTCATGGAAAACCTGGAATTTCATGGAATTTTAGAATTATTTCATTTTCCAGGCCTGGAAAGTCATGGAATTTATGTGTGGGTCATGCAAAGTCATGGAGAATAATTTTATGTTTATTAAAAAGTACAAAATAAATCAGGTTTTCTCTCGATTAAAAAAAGTAAAAACCACCCAAAATGAAAGATGATTTACAGGAAACTGGTCAAATTTAGGTCATGGAAAACTGGGAGAAGTCAAGGAAAAGATCATTGATTAATTATCTAATACAAGTACAGTGTACAGAGGTCCATCTGGAGCAGTCAGGTTTCAGTTCAATTTTAATCTTACTCTAATTCTCTTGTAGGAATGGAAGCAATAGATTTCTTACGGTCTCAAGGAAAAATGTCAATACCACAGCGTGTAACAGTGTTTTGAAGCTGTCCAGTAATGCTTCTCAACATATTGAACATCTATTGAAAAAGTTCCCTTTAAACATCAAAGAGAGGCAAGAATTACAACCCAAAACTGAAAGGTCTACAATTACCTTCGATACAGGTTGGACACATTCTGCATTCTTTTTAATAATGATTTATGCTGTTATATACATGTAATGGCATTCGATTGAGTGTATCTAACAATATCGATAACCGGCAGGTTTCTTTTTCAAGTCACAGGTCACATGTCACTTGATTGCAGTTACACTGTCAGTAGCTCTTATCGCAGCATGCTTGCGGTTTTCTCTGACTTGTTTGTGGTTAGCTTTTATTTGTTGGTTAGGGGAACTGTAACCTGTGACCTGCGGACATGGCCTATAAAAAGAACCTGCCAATTGATAACTGTATGCAGCTTGGCATTTGGCTACATGTAAATTTCAATCTGGTCAACAATAATTGTTAGTATGTGTATTTGTAAGTTAACAGCCTTTAATTTTTTTTTTTTTTTGCACCAAATACAACTTGAAGTTTAAATTTATTTTGTCTTTGGTTTAGAAATTATTTTTTCAAACCAGTTTGAATTGTATTTTTCATTAGCTCGTTTTCATTTGTCATAAATGAAAAAAAAAAAGGGAAATAAAACTCAAACTGGTTTTAAAAGAATTAACTAGTAAGAACATATAATATGTTGTAGCAGTATATAGCTGAACGTTTAATTGCATTTATAATCGTGTTCTTTCTCCCATAAGGTCGTGGTGCAAGAGAAAATAAAGTTGTCAGCAAGCTCAATAATAACACTCCTGCAGTCCCACCAGTGGTTAAAGAAAATGAATTATCAGCATTCCGCCAGTCACTACCAATTTTTGAGTTGAGGGAGCACATTTTGAAGCTTATATCTGAAAACCAGGTAGAGCAAGTGTAGAGTAATGAAGTGTTACTTTATCTGGACTGCATATGGAAGGTCATAGCCCAGGACAGAAGTAGATGAAAAACAGTAATCATTGAGGGTTGTCCAATACTGTCGACTAGATTCCATAAAAAAGTTAACCATCTGAATCGTTTGAATGTTCCTGAAGACCTCAGGTTCCACTTGTTTATTCCATTTGAGAAATTGATCAAATTGATTGAATCAACAGTCTATCATAAAGGCCCTATTTTTCTTGAAATATTTCAAGCGTTGCACTAATGAGATTCAATTTTCATCTCAAAATACCTGTCAGAGCTCTGGTGGGTGCTGGGTCTTGTTGAATGCCGTGGTTTAATAATCTGCTGGTAAAAAAGGACCAAATGTCTTATGATTCATGTACAGTAATATTTATATCCAACTGTGATGTTTCCATCTTTCTGCGCAGATTGTTCTTATATCTGGCGAAACAGGGTCTGGAAAAACAACTCAGGTAACAATAGAAATTCAAGATGTTCTGATAGAGGGGCACTCCCCAAAAATCTGGTTTGGAGTGTGCAGTGCACATCCTGAAACAATTAACAGTATTTCATAATAATTATGATTGTTTTCCATTGTCTTTATGATTGCAAATTAAATGGGCTCTTTGATGCTAACAATCAGACATATAATACAAAATAACACCTAGTTGGAAGGTAAGCAATATGCTCAGACATCCAAAACAAAGAGACTTCAACCAGTCATGCTTGGCTTTGAATGTCTCAGAGCAGAGCTTACCGTTCAACGTGGCAGATGTTGTACACTGTGACCTTTCCAGCAAAGAGCCCATTCTCCCTAAGTTTTGTTTTGCCCTTCTTTGGATGACATTTAAAGAAATTATAATTGTTTCACAAGTTTCTGTACATTTTCAGATTATTTCAAGAGGTTCCAATGTTGCTTCTTGAAAATACATGTAATGTACACTGTATTGCTGCTATTTGCAGATACCACAGTTTATACTGGAAGAGGCTAATGCCCACTCTACTCCTTGCCGAGTAGTTTGTACCCAACCTCGCAGGATATCTGCCATGTCTGTGAGTGAAAGAGTAGCGACAGAGAGAGGAGAGAGACTTGGCCAGACAGTTGGTTACCAAATACGGCTTGATAACAGGTATTTTGTTCATAACGTTACAAATCCATTCCAGTTCCGTCATTAGGTTCTTGATATTGCACGGTCAAATTAATTATTTTATATTTCCTTATGAAGTAAGAGCAGAAGCTTTGCATGTGGGGCATCTTGCGTGAGCTGTCTGCGTGCCCAAGAGGCAGGAAAAATCAAACTTTCCACAGCCAACATCATTGAAACCTAAAAAACGTGTCTACTTACCAGTAACAGAAGGGTTGTCACAAAGGGCAGGGGGTCAGTGAACTTCCCTACCTAGTAGGAGTTTGAGCCCTGGCTATTTTGAAACAAAACCTGATTCAGACTGAAACAAATAAACCACTGAAAAGTGAAAAATACATCGTTTTGTCCCCCAGCTACTTTTTTACTTTAGATCTACAGCATTCAAAAAAGAACTGAGAAACAGCAATATTAATGTACATTTGCAAGGTAGCCATGGTAATTTAACTTTTGTTTTGCCTTGTTCATGCAGGATATCTCCCAAAACATTGCTGACTTACTGTACAACTGGAGTGCTGTTACGGACTTTGATGTCTGGAGATAACTCCCTTTCATTTGTCACACATGTTATTGTGGTAAGATCACTACTTATATACCTGACACATTAAATTTTCTTGATAAACTTACAAGAGTTGCGCTTCGAGTTGTGAACAACTCCTACAACAAGTGTATTCTAAGGTACAAGATTAACGTGCAACTCTCACAACCAACACAAACCCCACTGGTACTGGTTCCCGGAAGTTGTGCTGGTTGCGGTAGTTGTGCCGGTTGTGGTAGTTGTGTTGGTGGTGGAAGTTGTGCTGGTTGTGGTAGTTGTGTTGGTGGTGGAAGTTGTGCTGGTTGTGGTAGTTGTGTTGGTTGTAGTAGTTGAACTGGTTGTGGTAGTTGTGCTCGTTGTGGAAGTTGTGGTAGTTGTGTTGGTTGTGGTAGTTGTGCTGGTTGTGGTAGTTGTGCTGGTTGTGGTAGTTGTGTTGGCTGTGGTAGTTGTGTTGGTTGTGGTAGTTGTGCTCGTTGTGGAAGTTGTGTTGGTTGTAGTAGTTGTGTTGGCTGTGGTAGTTGTGTTGGTTGTGGTAGTTGTGCTGGTTGTGGTAGTTGTGCTGGTTGTGGTAGTTGTGCTCGTTGTGGTAGTTGTGCTGGTTGTGGTAGTTGTGTTGGTTGTGGTAGTTGTGTTGGTTGTGGTAGTTGTGCTGGCTGTGGTAGTTGTGTTGGTTGTGGTAGTTGTGTTGGCTGTGGTAGTTGAACTGGTTGTGGTAGTTGTGCTCGTTGTGGAAGTTGTGTTGGTTGTAGTAGTTGTGTTGGTTGTAGTAGTTGTGCTGGTTGTGGTAGTTGTGTTGGTTGTGGTAGTTGTGCTGGTTGTGGTAGTTGTGTTGGTTGTGGTAGTTGTGCTGGTTGTGGTAGTTGTGTTGGTTGTGGTAGTTGTGCTGGTTGTGGTAGTTGTGCTGGCTGTGGTAGTTGTGTTGGTTGTGGTAGTTGTGCTGGTTGTGGTAGTTGTGCTGGCTGTGGTAGTTGTGTTGGTTGTGGTAGTTGTGTTGGTTGTGGTAGTTGTGTTGGTTGTGGTAGTTGTGTTGGTTGTGGTAGTTGAACTGGTTGTGGTAGTTGTGCTCGTTGTGGAAGTTGTGTTGGTTGTAGTAGTTGTGCTGGTTGTGGTAGTTGTGTTGGTTGTGGTAGTTGTGCTGGTTGTGGTAGTTGTGTTGGTTGTGGTAGTTGTGCTGGTTGTGGTAGTTGTGTTGGTTGTGGTAGTTGTGTTGGTTGTGGTAGTTGTGCTGGTTGTGGTAGTTCTGTTGGTTGTAGTAGTTGTGTTGGTTGTGGTAGTTGTGTTGGTTGTGGTAGTTGTGTTGGTTGTGGTAGTTGTGTTGGTTGTGGTAGTTGTGCTGGTTGTGGGAGTTGTGCTGGTTGTGGTAGTTGTGCTGGTTGTGGTAGTTGTGCTGGTTGTGGTAGTTGTGGCAGTTGGGTTTGTTGTGGCAGTTGTGTTGGTTGTGGTAGTTGTGTTGGTTGTGGTAGTTGTGCTGGTTTTGGTAGTTGTGCTGGTTGTGGTAATTGTGCTGGTTTTGGTAGTTGTGCTGGTTGTGGTAGTTGTGCTGGTTGTGGGAGTTGTGCTGGTTGTGGAAGTTGTGCTGGTTGTGGTAATTGTGCTGGTTGTGGCAGTTGTGCTGGTTGTGGCAGTTGTGTTGGTTGTGGTTGTTGTGTTGGTTGTGGTAGTTGTGCTGGTTGTGGTAGTTGTGGCAGTTGTGCTGGTTGTGGGAGTTTTGCTGGTTGTGGGAGTTGTGTTGGTTGTGGTAGTTGTGTTGGTTGTGGTAGTTGTGTTGGTTGTAGTTGTTGTGCTGGTTGTGGTAGTTTTTTTGGTTGTAGTAGTTGTGCTGGTTGTGGTAGTTGTGTTGGTTGTGGTAGTTGTGTTGGTTGTGGTAGTTGTGTTGGTTGTAGTTGTTGTGCTGGTTGTGGTAGTTTTTTTGGTTGTAGTAGTTGTGCTGGTTGTGGTAGTTGTGTTGGTTGTGGTAGTTGTGTTGGTTGTGGTAGTTGTGTTGGTTGTGGTAGTTGTGTTGGTTGTGGTAGTTGTGTTGGTTGTAGTAGTTGTGCTGGTTGTGGTAGTTGTGTTGGTTGTAGTAGTTGTGCTGGTTGTGGTAGTTGTGTTGGTTGTGGTAGTTGTGTTGGTTGTGGTAGTTGTGTTGGTTGTGGTAGTTGTGCTGGTTGTGGTAGTTGTGTTGGTTGTGGTAGTTGTGTTGGTTGTGGTAGTTGTGTTGGTTGTAGTAGTTGTGTTGGTTGTGGTAGTTGTGTTGGTTGTAGTAGTTGTGCTGGTTGTGGTAGTTGTGTTGGTTGTAGTAGTTGTGCTGGTTGTGGTAGTTTTGTTGGTTGTAGTAGTTGTGCTGGTTGCGGTAGTTGTGTTGGTTGTGGTAGTTGTGTTGGTTGTAGTAGTTGTGCTGGTTGTGGTAGTTGTGTTGGTTGTAGTAGTTGTGCTGGTTGTGGTAGTTGTGTTGGTTGTGGTAGTTGTGTTGGTTGTGGTAGTTGTGTTGGTTGTGGTAGTTGTGCTGGTTGTAGTAGTTGTGCTGGTTGTGGTAGTTGTGTTGGTAGTGGTAGTTGTGCTGGTTGTGGTAGTTGTGTTGGTTGTGGTAGTTGTGCTGGCTGTGGTAGTTGTGTTGGTTGCGGTAGTTGTGTTGGTTGTAGTAGTTGTGCTGGTTGTGGTAGTTGTGTTGGTTGTGGTAGTTGTGCTGGTTCTGGTAGTTGTGCTGGCTGTGGTAGTTGTGTTGGTTGTGGTAGTTGTGTTGGTTGTAGTAGTTGTGCTGGTTGTGGTAGTTGTGCTGGTTCTGGTAGTTGTGCCGGTTGTGGTAGTTGTGCTGGTTGTAGTAGTTGTGTTGGTTGTGGTAGTTGTGCTGGTTCTGGTAGTTGTGTTGGTTGTGGTAGTTGTGCTGGTTCTGGTAGTTGTGCCGGTTGTGGTAGTTGTGTTGGTTGTGGTAGTTGTGTTGGTTGTGGTAGTTGTGCCTGTTGTGGTAGTTGTGTTGGTTGTGGTAGTTGTGTTCGTTAACGTTGTGGTAGTTGTGCTGGTTGTGGTAGTTGTGTTGGTTGTAGTAGTTGTGCTGGTTGTGGTAGTTGTGCTGGTTGTGGTAGTTGTGTTGGTTAACGTTGTGGTAGTTGTGCTGGTTGTAGTAGTTGTGCTGGTTGTGGTAGTTGTGCTGGTTGTAGTAGTTGTGTTGGTTGTGGTAGTTGTGTTGGCTGTGGAAGTTGTGTTGGTTGTAGTAGTTGTGTTGGTTGTAGTAGTTGTGCTGGTTGTGGCAGTTGTGCTGGTTGTGGTAGTTGTGCTGGTTGTGGTAGTTGTGTTGGTTGTGGTAGTTGTGCTGGTTGTGGTAGTTGTGTTGGTTGTGGTAGTTGTGTTGGTTGTGGTAGTTGTGCTGGTTCTGGTAGTTGTGCTGGCTATGGTAGTTGTGCTGGTTGTGGTAGTTGTGTTGGTTGTGGTAGTTGTGTTGGCTGTGGTAGTTGAACTGGTTGTGGTAGTTGTGCTCGTTGTGGAAGTTGTGTTGGTTGTAGTAGTTGTGTTGGTTGAAGTAGTTGTGCTGGTTGTGGTAGTTGTGTTGGTTGTGGTAGTTGTGCTGGTTGTGGTAGTTGTGCTGGTTGTGGTAGTTGTGTTGGTTGTGGTAGTTGTGCTGGTTGTGGTAGTTGTGTTGGTTGTGGTAGTTGTGTTGGTTGTGGTAGTTGTGCTGGTTGTGGTAGTTGTGTTGGTTGTAGTAGTTGTGTTGGTTGTGGTAGTTGTGTTGGTTGTGGTAGTTGTGTTGGTTGTGGTAGTTGTGTTGGTTGTGGTAGTTGTGCTGGTTGTGGGAGTTGTGCTGGTTGTGGTAGTTGTGCTGGTTGTGGTAGTTGTGCTGGTTGTGGTAGTTGTGGCAGTTGAGTTTGTTGTGGCAGTTGTGTTGGTTGTGGTAGTTGTGTTGGTTGTGGTAGTTGTGCTGGTTTTGGTAGTTGTGCTGGTTGTGGTAATTGTGCTGGTTTTGGTAATTGTGCTGGTTTTGGTAGTTGTTCTGTTTGTGGTAGTTGTGCTGGTTGTGGGAGTTGTGTTGGTTGTGGAAGTTGTGCTGGTTGTGGTAATTGTGCTGGTTGTGGCAGTTGTGCTGGTTGTGGGAGTTGTGTTGGTTGTGGTTGTTGTGTTGGTTGTGGTATTTGTGCTGGTTGTGGTAGTTGTGGCAGTTGTGCTGGTTGTGGGATGTAATGGGACACTTTGTGCATGATACATAGTGTAAGAATCGGATAAAAAGCACGTGGTATAGAGAACGAATCGACTTCGGTGTGTGTGTTTTGTATGTTACTCGGCTACGCGATTAAAACAGTTGAAACGACTTCAGGAACTGTCTATACCTTCCTGTGTGACGTTTATTACATTGGTGGCAGCGGTCTGGGATTTTAAGTGACCAGAAATGAGTGACGGAGAACAAGAAATGCTCAAAGGCGCCGAAGGCGGTCTTCCAAAAGAAACCGCGCCAAAACAAGAAACGAAGCCACAACCAAAAGGTGCATCGCAGGAGGGGAGTTCTGAAATTCAGCAGCTGGTAAATACCTTATCCCAGGCCCTGAAGCAGAACATGGTGGTTTCCAGCGAAACGGAATCCAGGAGGAACGTACGAGCTCCGCGTGTTTATTCAGTGGGTCAAAATTTCAAAACATGGCTTTCGCAGTTTCTTCAGTATGCAAATCTTGTACATATCAAACCTTCAGATCGTCGAGCTTATTTGCTCACCCTACTGGATCAACCGGCCTACAAAGCGGTTGAGCTTCTCAAGCTTTCGGGATCGTTAACCTTCGAAGAATTCACGGCACAACTGGTTCAAAGGTTTGATTCGGGCAAGACGAAGGAAGATTATAAATTGCAGTTACGGGCTAGGTGTCAAAGGCCGAATGAGGATTTCGAAGCATTCGCCGATAATTTGATGGAGCTGGTGGAAAATGCCTACCCAGAGGCAGCTTATTCGTTCAAGGTGGAACTGGCAAGGGATCAGTTTATTCAAGGAGTGGCAATCAGCGATGATTTACGAGAAAAAGTTTTCATGAGTCAACCGGCGTCGCTTGTGGAGGCTGTTCGTGTTGTTCGTCGATTAGAAAGCGCGCGTAAAGCTTGTCAGGCTGTGCCATCTGTGGAAAAGAAAAAGTCGGTGAATGTGGTGAGTGCTTCAGCGGATGGTGACAAAATTTCGAGTGAAATTCGTGAGCTTAAAGAGATCGTTCTTGGTATGAATGAGAAAATTCGTGAGCTGGAAAGGAAAGCTGAAACGACTTCGACTGCACGGCGCCGCAATGAGGTGGTATGTTTTGCTTGCCGCGAACCTGGCCATTTCGCTCGGAGTTGTCCATACAAGGAAGGGGGAAACAGGACTCGGGGCCTGCCGAGGGCCAGGCAGTCCCCGTGAGGCCCGCAGTGGTGGCCCAAGCACCAATAGTCGCCAATGAGGTAAACAACCCTGTTCTTATAAGTAACAATGTACTTTCTGCCATATCAGACTCTGGAATCTATATTACAGGACTTGTGAACCATAGTGTAACTTGTATTTTACTAGACACTGGTGCAACTGTTAGTGTTTTGAATGAGGAAACATGGAGAAAAAGTGGGCTAGTCTCAAAAGTCAACCCAGTGACTGGGACTCTGACCACAGCAAATGGAAATGAATTAGCAGTTCTAGGAGAAACAAAAGTTAGATTTCGAGTAGGAGACATTGATTGTTTTTGGCCAGTAATGATTGCATGGGGCCTATCCCATGATTGCATACTTGGCTCTGATTTTTTCCAGCACTTCGGCTGTCAAATTGACTATGGCACTGGAACCTTTGTAGTGGGCCATACCGAAATTCCAATCCGGTACTGCAAGGTTACACCAAGTGTTTGTAAAATTTTTCTGAGTGATGACATAGAAGTGGAACCCGGAACTGAGCAAGTGATCGAAGCCAAATTGGAGAATGGATATGATCGTAACACTGGCAGTCCGGGGATTTTAGAGGAGTCCAGAGAACTGAGGCGCAAATCAGAAATTAATGTAGCACGTTCTTTAGTGATCCCCAGGGATGGACTGACCATGGTTCGTGTTGCTAACTTCTCGGATAGGCCGATCAGACTGCGGTCAGATTTACCCGTCGCTGAATATCACCCCATTAGTAGTGTGGATGGCCGTGCTGTGTCCATGGAAACAGATCCTGATATTACAAGTGCCTCTCATCCATCTTGCTCGGTTATTGACAGGCCAGTAGTGAACGATGAGCAGCCAATGAAGGAGGAAAAGTGGAAATCAAGTTTACAAGGTAACCTGGAAGGGCTGTCGGAAGACCAGAGAGGACAATTTGTGTCTCTAGTAACCGAATATGAGGACATCTTTGCAAAGGACAGCTCTGATTTAGGAAAGACAGGCCTCTTAGAACATGCCATCGACACCGGTGATTGCAAGCCAGTGAAACAGCCTCCCCGTCGGGTGCCACCCTACAAGCGAGACGTTATTGACCAGCAAATAGATGAGCTGCTAGCTACAGGCAGGGTTGAACCATCTCAAAGTCCATGGAGCAGTCCAGTGGTGCTTGCAAGGAAACATGATGGAACATATCGTATGTGCATTGACTTCCGTAAACTAAACCAGTCTACAAAGAAGGATGCCATACCCCTGCCTCGGACAGATGATTTGTTGGAAGCCTTGGGTGGAGCTCAGTGGTTTTCTAGCCTTGATTTGGCTTCGGGGTACTGGCAGATGCAGGTGAAAGAAGAGGATAGGCCTAAAACAGCTTTCTCAACTCATCGTAGACAGTTTCAGTGGACAGTGATGCCATTCGGATTGACAAACGGACCAGCTAGCTTCACCAGATTAATGAATCTAGCACTCAGTGGTCTCACCTGGACTCACTGTTTAGTGTATTTGGATGATATCATCATCTGGGCTCCTACCTTTGAAGATCACATTTGCCGTCTGCGGTTGGTGTTTGATCGTATAAGGGCTGCTGGTTTGAAACTGAAGCCAACTAAGTGTCGATTCCTCAGAAAGGAAGTTGCCTTTCTGGGACATGTTGTGTCTTCCGACGGGATAAAGACTGACCCTGAGAAAGTTAAAGCTGTCAAAACATGGCCAGTGCCACTGAATGTGAAGGAGCTTCAGAGCTTCCTTGGCCTTGCTAGCTATTATAGGAAATTCATCCTTGGATTTTCCATCATCGCTGAGCCTCTCTATCAACTCTGCAGGAAGACAGTGTCATTTAGTTGGCAAAAAGAGCAACAATCGGCATTTGAGGAACTGAAAGACCGCCTGGTAAGCGCGCCAGTGTTAGCTTATCCTGATTTCGGTCCTGAGGCGGGGTCTTTCATACTCGACACTGATGCAAGCCAATACCAAGGAATTGGAGCAGTTTTATCGCAGCAGCAGCAGGATGGGACTGAGCGGGTGATTGCTTATGGTAGTCGTTCCTTGAATGAACACGAAAAGAACTATTGCACCACTCGGTTGGAAATGCTTGCTTTAGTGACCTATGTTGACTACTTTCGATACTATTTGTTAGGGCGAAGGTTCCGTATACGGACTGACCATTCCTCATTGAGATGGTTGACGTCCTTTAAAGAGCCTCAAGGGCAGGTAGCTCGCTGGCTTGAACGCCTTCAAGAGTACGACTATGAGGTACAACACCGGCCAGGAAAGCAGCACAGTAATGCAGACAGCTTGTCTCGACGGCCTAGGCGAAATCATGGAGAATGCCCCTCATGTGTTCCACCTGCAAAATCAGAGGTAGCAACGGTCACCAGCAAGCTGCCTTGTGGTCACGAGGACAATGAAAAGGATCTGTGGTCATCCGAGAATGTGGCGCGAGCTCAAAGTGAGGATCCTGACATTGGTCCAGTTGTGGATCGGTTGTTGCTGGAATGGAAGAAACCAACCGATGAGGAACTCCGACCCTTGAGTCGAGCAACAAGAGAAATCTGGGCGCAATGGGAACTATTGGAGCTACAAGAAGGAGTACTTTATCTGCGGTCACCCGAAAGAACGTCGGCTAGAAGCAGGATGGTCTTACCTCGGAAGCTTGTTAAAGAAGCGCTCACGGAAGTTCATGATGGTATAGCAGGTGCCCACTTAGGAAGAATGAAGACCCTGAAGAAGATGAAAACCAGGTTTTGGAGACCAGGTTTGACAAAAGAAGTCCATCGGTATTGTAGCAGTTGCCTGACATGTGCCAAGTGCAAGTCCAGGCCTAACCCAAAGGCACCCCTGCATCCAATACCATCTGGAAACCCTATGCAGAGAATCCATATTGACATAGTTGGCCCCTTACCAAGGTCTCGACGGGGAAATCGCTACATTCTGACTGTGCAGTGCAGTTTTACAAAGTGGGCTGAGGCGTATGCAATTTCTAACCAACGCGCTACAACTTGTGCAAGGGTGCTGGTAAAGAACTGGATTTGTCGGTATGGTGTACCAGACAGCTTACACAGCGATCAGGGAAGAAATTTTGAGTCCCAGGTGTTTGAGGAAATGTGCCATTTGCTGAACATCAACAAAACTCGGTCAACTGCGTATCATCCAGAGGGCAATGGGCAAGTTGAGAATATGCATAAGACACTTAAAAGCATGTTGAAAGCCAGAGTTGAAGATGATCCACAGGGCTGGGATGAACAACTAGATTACTGCATGATGGCCTTCAGAAGTAGTGTCCACTCTTCCACGGAACATACACCTTTTGAGTTAATGTTTGGGAGGGAGATGAGGATACCCCTGGACGTAATGATGGGCAGTGGGCCCATGGGCAATGAAAGCAGTTACTCTGAATTCGTGGCGGACCTTCAGGGTAGCCTAGAAACTGCATACCGTGATGTGAGGCAGAATCTCAAAGTAGCTCAGCGTCGTCAGAAAGATGCGTACGACAAGGGAGTGAGACACATGGTGTTTCAAGCTGGTGATTTAGTGTTGCGCTACGATCCACAACTGAAGCCGGGTGAAGCAAACAAGTTCCATCGACAGTGGGAGGGACCATATGAGATAGTGGAGCGAGTCACTGATGTTACGTACCGTGTGAAGAAGGTCAGGGGACATTCGAGGAAGTCTCAAGTAGTCCATTTCAACAACTTGCGGTTGTACAAGAGAAGGCAGGAAGGAAACATGGAGGAAACGGGTGCCGTGGAAGCAGTGGATGCACCTCGAAGAGGCATTGGAGACGGTGAACAGGTACAGACAACATTGGAGGGGGTGGTATCAATGGAACCGGATACTGTTACTAGTGGAACTGAGGAAGAAGTTGTCTGGGCCGCGGCTACTAGAAGTGAAGGGTACAACAAGGTTGTTGACATGCCAGACGAGATTGCAAGCGGGGATCCGTCCTACCTTGCTAATTCTGCTTTAGACAGAGAAATTGAACAGGATGCTGAAAGTGACCGCGAAATTGCAAGCGGGGATCCGTCCTACTTTGCTAATTCTGCTTCAGACAGAGAAATGGAACAGGGTGCTGGAAGTGACCATGTAGTAGATATACCAGCTTCTGAGAGAGGTGGACTGTTAGAGGATGCTCACGTTTGTTACAGGAATGGGGGAGAGAGCAGAGAAGATGAAGACGAGGTCGAAGAAGAACAGCCAATTGGCCAGAGCCAAAGACCAGCACGCGTAAGAAGACCACCAGACCGTTATGGTGAATGGATTCTGAATAGTTTGCAGCAGATAACAGACCGCTTAGAGATGTTGGAGGACAAGCGGAGGCAGGACAAGGAGCGGATAAAGAAACTGAAACCAAAATTGCTGAAGAAGGCTAGAACATTGCGAGAACATTAAGAGTATTCGAACTGTTTCAGAACTTTGTCAAGAGATTAAATTAACGGATTGACTTTATTTTGTCTTAGTACACCGACTGATCGTGAATCTGGAGATTCATTCTTTCTGGTAGAGGGGATAGTGTAATGGGACACTTTGTGCATGATACATAGTGTAAGAATCGGATAAAAAGCACGTGGTATAGAGAACGAATCGACTTCGGTGTGTGTGTTTTGTATGTTACTCGGCTACGCGATTAAAACAGTTGAAACGACTTCAGGAACTGTCTATACCTTCCTGTGTGACGTTTATTACAGGGAGTTTTGCTGGTTGTGATTGTTGTGCTGGTTGTGGTAGTTGTGCTGGTTGTGGTAGTTGTGCTGGTTGTGATTGTTGTGCTGGTTGTGGTAGTTGTGCTGGTTGTGGTAGTTGTGCTGGTTGTGATTGTTGTGTTGGTTGTGGTAGTTGTGCTGGTTGTGATTGTTGTACTGGTTGTGGTAGTTGTGCTGGTTGTGGTAGTTGTGCTGGTTGTGGTAGTTGTGTTGGTTGTGGTAGTTGTGTTGGTTGTGGTAGTTGTGTTGGTTGTGGTAGTTGTGTTGGCTGTGGTAGTTGTGTTGGTTGTGGTAGTTGTGTTGGTTGTAGTAGTTGTGCTGGTTGTGGTAGTTGTGTTGGTTGTAGTAGTTGTGATGGTTGTGGTAGTTGTGTTGGTTGTGGTAGTTGTGTTGGTTGTGGTAGTTGTGTTGGTTGTGGTAGTTGTGCTGGTTGTGGTAGTTGTGTTGGTTGTGGTAGTTGTGTTGGTTGTAGTAGTTGTGTTGGTTGTGGTAGTTGTGTTGGTTGTAGTAGTTGTGCTGGTTGTGGTAGTTGTGTTGGTTGTAGTAGTTGTGCTGGTTGTGGTTGTTGTGTTGGTTGTGGTAGTTGTGCTGGTTGTGGTAGTTGTGGCAGTTGTGCTGGTTGTGGGAGTTTTGCTGGTTGTGGGAGTTGTGCTGGTTGTGGTAGTTGTGCTGGTTGTGATTGTTGTGCTGGTTGTGGTAGTTGTGCTGGTTGTGGTAGTTGTGCTGGTTGTGATTGTTGTGTTGGTTGTGGTAGTTGTGCTGGTTGTGATTGTTGTACTGGTTGTGGGAGTTGTGCTGGTTGTGGTAGTGGTGCTGGTTGTGATTGTTGTGCTGGTTGTGGTAGTTGTGCTGGTTGTGGTAGTTGTGCTGGTTGTGATTGTTGTGTTGGTTGTGGTAGTTGTGCTGGTTGTGATTGTTGTACTGGTTGTGGGAGTTGTGCTGGTTGTGGTAGTTGTGCTGGTTGTGATTGTTGTGCTGGTTGTGGTAGTTGTGCTGGTTGTGGGAGTTGTGCTGGTTGTGGGAGTTGTGCTGGTCATGGCAGTTGTACTGGTTGTGGTAGTTTTGCTGGTTGTGGGAGTTGTGCTGGTCATGGCAGTTGTACTGGTTGTGGTAGTTGTGCTTGTTGTGGTAGTTACGTTGGTTGTGATAGTTGTGCCAGTTGTGGAACATGTAGTTGTGTTGGTTGTGGTAGTTGTGCTGGTTGTGGTAGTTGTGCTGGTTGTGGTAGTTGTGGTAGTTGTGCTGGTTGTGGTAGTTGTGCTGGTTGTGGGAGTTGTGCTGGTTGTGGGAGTTGTGCTGGTTGTGGGAGTTGTGCTGGTTGTAGTAGTTGTGCCATGGTGGTTGTAGTTGCATTGGTTGTGATAGTTGTGCCAGTTGTAGTAGTTGTGCCATGGTGGTTGTATTTGCATTGGTTGTGATAGTTGTGCCAGTTGTAGTAGTTGTGCCATGGTGGTTGTAGTTGCATTGGTTGTGATAGTTGTGCCAGTTTTAGTAGTTGTGCCATGGTGGTTGTAGTTGCATTGGTTGTGATAGTTGTGCCAGTTGTAGTAGTTGTGCCATGGTGGTTGTAGTTGCATTAGTTGTGATAGTTGTGCCAGTTGTAGTAATTGTGCTGGTGGTTGTGTTTGCATTGGTTGGGATAGTTGCCAGTTGTGTTAGTTGTGCCATGGTGGTTGTAGTGGACCGACAACCACTGCACTCTAATGGCTGATAGTATACAAACAGCTTAGCCAATCAGATTGCAGGAATTGCATTAGTATACTAGTAGAATTATACTAACAGCTGATAGTTAATGAAGGAGAAAACCTGAGTCGATCAACTATCATCAATAGAAACCAACAGCAAGTTGTGTAATAACATAGAGGCAGATCTATTTAACAAAATGTGCAGTGAAATGTATACTTTTTTTAGTTTGTGATTTTGGCAGTTTTACTTGCACAGCTACCAGGGCAGTCTTTAAGACTACTGGAAATAAGACTACACCTATGTAGCCAATGAGATTGCGAGTTTGCCTAATAGTCAGTCACAGGGTTATGATTATTCTTAAAATGCAGAGTTTCTCCACACTTTAAAATCCAGGAAAATATAGTACACTATACTAGTCCTTCCTTGTACACTGTTCAGTGTACACTGTACACTGCGCACTGCAAACCGCACACCACACACCCCACACCACATACTGCACCCACATCACACATGCACACTGCACATCTGAGTTCCATCTGTACTGTGTGGATGTGTGCTTGTTTTAATTAAATTTCTTATTTGGTATAAAATGTTACTACATGCAGTTGTTATCCAGAACAAAGGAACAATTTTGTCACCACAGTGTACATCAGCTTTTATTAAATGATCAAATAAAACACTGATTATTTTTCCTAATCAGGATGAAGTCCATGAGCGTGACAGATTTTCTGATTTTCTTCTGATCGCCTTGAGAGACCTTTTAACAGTGAACAGACGACTAAAATTAATCTTAATGAGTGCCGCTCTGGACATCAACTTGTTTATTGACTACTTTGGCAAGTGCCCTGTGGTTCATGGTAGGTCTGCATTGCAACTTTCAACTTTCATCTTCTTGATTTGGCTGTCTGTTATTTACGAAAACATTGGAGTATGAAACAGAGAGTTGGGTTGGGGGTTGATGTGACATAATCCAATCAAGACATTATGAATTTCTCCTCCTCTGTTACTGCTGACATACAATGTTAGATCTCTCACATTTTTGGCCTTGCCCCCAATACATGTACCTTTGCTTAGCTTATCCCCCTAAGTGACTGCTCATAGTGTGGTATAGATTGACCAATGCCCATGAAGGAACTGCTATCATCTCACTACATAACAAGCTTCTTCTACAGTGTACAATGTACTCTACCTAATCAAAGTTGTTGTTTTTTTGTCACAGTTCCTGGTCGATGCTTTGAGGTGAAAGCATATTTTTTGGAAGATGTCCTTAAAATGTAAGTGCTCTACTCACAATTTCTTCATATCTGCAGAGTTTCCTTCCCTCCTCCTTTCAAGGGTTTCTGTAATGCACAAGACAAATTGTGATGTTATGATTGAAGTCTGCCGTAACTTTTTAATGTGTAATTGTACCATAAACCCTGCAAAATCCCCCTTTCGCAAGAAAATGTATCCAAATGTACCATGTTGTGAGAAGCAATCTGTGCACAAATTTTCCAATTTAAGTAATTGGAAATTGAAGAAGCCTGAAAAAAAAAATAGGAAGAAATTCAGGTCTTCAACGGGATTCAAACCCATGGCCTCTGCAATACTGATGGGATGCTCTACTAAGTGAGCTATGAAGCCATACATTGGTAGCAAGGTCAATTGAGAGCTTATGTTGTGTATCATTGTTTCAGGACATCATACTGTAACAAAGAGATGGCCAAGCATTTGAAAGAGGCACAAAGTAAAAATGGGACAGGGCAAAAGGATAAGAGGAGTTCCCTTCCTCTTAAGAAAGAAGATCCCACGCCAAGAAAGGACAATGAAGATGAGAGTTCTCAGAAGGCTGGTGGGGCTGGAAGTGATAATAATGTGATAATAGAGGATCTGGGTCCACCTAGTGCTGATTTGGAACCAGATGAAATTTTTGATGAAGAACTGCAGCCAAGAGAAGGTATTATAATCCATCACCAGTACAGATTGTGTCTTGAACATTTTTTTTTTTAAGTTTGTACTTGGGCCAAAGTGGCCCTTGAGTCAGCAAAGGTTATGCACGAGTTTGTTAGTGCCCAAAAATCACAGATTACTAAAGGTTACTGTGATGAAGATATGTATCTATCACATTTCTCTGGTCATTTTAACATGATTGGTGATATGACAAGAGAACGAAAAGCATGTGAGGTAACTTTTCAGACTGGTGAATATCTCTGAATGCACTGTGTCAGATGACTGTAGTTAGTAGCACTTTTATGTGAATGTGTGGTTTTACCAATTTATGTTAGACACTTCACACAAAAAAGATGTAGGGAATGGAGGTTTAATCAGTCAGGGACATTTGTTTTGTTCATGTTAGACATTGAACTGGAAGATGATACAGAGCAGAAGATAGTTGAGGACTCGCAGGAAAAGGATTACCTACCAGACTTCCGACTTGATGAGGAGCTTGGTGATGGAGAAGATATGGAGCAGGACATCTTATTGGAAGGAGAGGAGGAGGGAGAAGAGGAAGGAGAAAATGATGATAATGAGGAGGGGGATGACGAAGAACCAGATGAGGCAGATATAGAGGAAGAAGAGGAGAAAGTTGATGACGATGAAGTCAAAGAGGTGGAAGAAGAAATGGAAGTGATCAAACTTGAGGATGATAATGGAGAAGATACCATGCAAGTTCCAGCAAATGACGACAATGATAAAGAAGCTGAGGTATAGATGCTGTTCCAATTCAACTTATTTCAAAGCATTATCTCTAAGACTGTAACATAATCTGTCAGAATCTTGATTGACACTTACTAACATACCACAATTTGGTTTATAATGTATTGCATAAAGTAGTACAAGCTGTCGACTTTATGTATTTTGTTGGTTCTGTGTTGACTGTAGGACGTTAAATGTTGTCACTAATACATCCACCCCTGAAGCCTGCAATAAAATTAACTTACCATGCTAGTTGCTATCTTTATAAGTAACAGGACACAAATAATGATACATGTGATTCTACTTCCAGGAAAGTGACAGTGAAGAACAATATTTAAGGCAAGAAATGGATAACAGCATTTCAGAGGCATGGTTAAATGTATGTTAAAAATTAGGTATCTTTGATATCTGTAAATGGTAACTTTAAAGAAAACTTTATCTATTTGTGCATAATTATTGATATTGATTTACATTACAAATTTTATGTTATTTCTCTTGTTAGGGTGATGAGGAGTCATTTGTTCAAATCCTCTACCTGATTATGAATGAAAATATCAGTGGTAAGCTGGTACCAGTTTCTATTTTAAAAATTGTAGAAGTAAATGATGACAAGATTTCTTTTTGTTTCCCTTTTAATGTTTTCTTTTCTTCCCCCAGTGGATTATCAACACTCAGAGACCCAGGCCACTGCTCTGATGGTAGCATCAGGTCGAGGCTGTTCTGGTGTTGTGGAGCAGTTGTTGAATTTAGGAGCTAACCCACACATCAAGGAACCGAAGAATGGCTGGTAATGAAACTGTTTCTCTGCTTTGTGCTTTAACCAAGTGATGAAAAAAGATTTTGGAAATAGCTTCGTTGATATTAATGTGGTCCTATTGTGCAAATCCACCCTGCTTGTATAATCAGATTCATGTGTGTGTTGATGTAATCTTTTCACAGGGCAGCAATAGACTGGGCCAAGAAATGGGAACACACCGAGGTTGTTGAACTCCTTGAGTCATCTTTGTAAGTGTAATGCTCAATTAACACAGCTAGGATTTATAATGGTTCGTATCCCATGATTCTGATTGCTATCACCTGCTACCATATGCAACTGAAACAAGTGTAAAAGTGAATACTTGATTATTGACCTATCAACCTGCCAATTATCAACTTCTTTAGGTCATCACCAAAAGTCCCCTATGTTGATGAAACAGCTTTAGAACAGGAATCCAATGAATTAAGTGAAGAAAGCAAAGAATTGCTATCCATTTATCACAAGACATTTGATGATGAAAGGGTAAGCTCTTTAAAGTATTCATTCGAATTCATTCAAGATTTGATATTTTTATTGATGAATCTTCACGTTAGCTTAATTTATTTTCTAGGTTGATCGGGACCTGATTATCAGTTTGTTGACATATATTTGCAATACTCAGCAAGAAGGTTAGACCTCTTAATGGCTCTTGTGTAACTCTGAAATGTAATTCATAGTGTTTATATTTTAATTTACCCCTTTGTGTGAGACACAGTGGTCTATTGATATTGTTTCTGGGCAACGCAACTTTACTACATAACCATCCACCAACATTCAGCAGGAGGATTGACTGTTTTAAGGCAAATAGAAGCCTCCAACTTGTAGTGCCTGTACAGAGATCTCAATCGGAAGTGCAACATTGCACTAACTATTATAAAAAAATGTTTAGAGTACAATGTATAATCATGATAATGTTGCTGTTATTAATAATGTATCAGCCGATGAGAAACTCAATTGATACTCACGTATTAATTGTTTATTTACAAGTTGTAATTTAATTGTTGTTACAAGTCTGGAAAGCTCATGCCACGGAAACAAGTGAAACCTCCCAAACTTAACCAAACAAAGGCATTAAATACTTCATTTTGATTGGCTCGTCATCTAAACCCCAAATAAAAGGCCTAAATTCAAGAAAGGCAAACCAATTTACATTGCAGACATACTGAGTTAGTTCAAACTTATAAGATTAATTACTCAAAACTCTCTATACACAGGAGCAGTATTAGTGTTTCTTCCTGGCTATGATGAAATTATTACTCTTCGCGATCATCTGACAGCTGATAGAGAATTTGGAAATTCAAGAAGGTACTGTTTAGGACTGTTTTCAAGGAACTCTGATCACCTCCTTAGCCAAGCGTTTTACATGTAGATAGCAAAACTTGTCAGCCCCCCCTCCCCCCTTCCTTTTTACCCTGCCAGCTGGCTCTCTGAGATATGTTTCAGAATCTGTTCTTTGCACAATAAATTATTGTTTGTTTGTTGACATTGTCTTCAAATACCACAGTTAAAAACGTTTGCATTTAGGTAAGGTTATCTGGTTACTTATTTTGTTGAGAATTGTAAGGTGATTGGTTCAATTTCTATGCAATGTCTATACCCATGGCATGACATTTTCTCCAGTGGACAATCTCTGTTACTGTAAAGTAGAGCTCATTATTATGCTTTTATTTAACTTGTTGATGAGTCTACAAAAAATACTTTAATTCTTTCTTTCAAATTACTGCAGGTATCAGATCTATACTCTTCATTCTTCTATGCAGCCATCAGAACAGAGAAAGGTAAAAGTAAAATTTGCAGAATCTGTTGTAATTTTACTGAGTTATTTTTATTACAAGGCTTTGATACATGTACATTACATACGCTATAATTTAACTAGTAAGTAACTATGTTTCTTTTCATTTGTCAGGTTTTCAGAAAACTGCATCCTACTATACGAAAGATAGTAAGTTTTATTGAATTGCAAATTTCTTACATCTTCTGCAACTACTGTAAATACAATAGCTGGTAAGAAAAGTAGTTATCAACAATCACTGATAGCATTCATTTTTCATTTTTATCACGACTCCAAACTCATCCATGTAGAGGCCAAACCTCTCAAGTTCCTCCAAGGACAAACCCCTGCCCTTGAATTGTAATTTGGACCAGTTTAAAAGTTAAGGGCTTATTTTCAGATGCCTGTAGGTTTTGTTCAATGATTTTTAGGATAAAGTAACTCAAAATGCTTACCAACCTTTCTTTCAAACACAGATTCTCTCTACCAATATAGCTGAGACAAGTGTTACAATAGATGATGTCGTGTTTGTGATTGACAGTGGAAAAGTGAAAGAGGTGCATTACTTAATTAATTATTAAATATAATTACATGCAAGCAGTTTATGTGCATATTGATCAATACTTTTGGAAATTTTTTATGTATGATAGCATTAAAAGTGTTATCCCACCCACAGGCAGTGCTCAATATTGAGAGCTCTATGTACATCAGAGCTGGGTGTAGCCCAACACAGCCTGCTTTTCCCCGCCCTTCAAGTTTGTGTGGGCAATTTCTTGATGTCAGGGTGTAAAGAGTGCATTGTAGAAGAGCACACCAGAAAACACGACTCTTGGAAACCCGGGGGCAGTTGGTCAGGTGAAAGAAAATTAACCATGGGTGAAACCTTTTAATCTTCTCAATCTGGAAGCCACCACCTCTGACAATAGGTATAAAACAATTTTGAAAAACCAAAGCAGCGTTATGTACCAGCTATGCACAATTCTTTTCGATGGGAGTGAATATGCTCCCCCACCCCTAATAGGCATTCTGCATTAAGTCCCCCCCCCCCCCATTTCCTTCACAATATATACACATACATATTGGAGTGGTTAATGTATTATTTTTTGTTAGTCCTGACTGAGTGAGGGTTTTTTGTCTTCAGAAATCTTTTGATGCCTTGACATCAGTGTCCACACTACAGGCTGTGTGGGTTTCCAAGACAAGTGCAATCCAGAGGAAAGGAAGGTGAGCTAGCTTGTAATGCAAGTCATCCTTATATGTAACTATTGTATGTCTTGGGTTTGAGATACAATATTATTAAATAGTATTTTTTGTAATAATAATAATATTGGTTTAGTATAACATTTGATTTTTAATTTTGAGTTTGAATTTTACCACTTACGCTATTGGAAAGAAGAAAAAAAATGAAATTTTACAAAAAATATTTTTAATATGCATTTTACATGTAATGCATGGTAACAACCCTCCAAGTTTAATTTTTTTTCCTAATGGCCATTTGCTCAAGTTTGGTCGCCAGTGAAAACTTTTCATCACTAAATTAAGCTCACGCTTTCAATCATTCTTCTCAATTTTAGTCACCAGGCTGGCTGACCACTTCATTTAGTCGCCAGCTCCAAAATTTTAGTTGCCATGGCGACTAAAATGGTCTTAACTTGGAGGGTTGGGTAAACAATTAATGACTGTATGATTAACAGGGTGGATGCATGTTCAGTAACTGTTATAAGAGGCAGCAACACCGCTAAGTGTTAAGTAAAATGTATATTTAATATATTTTTTTGTTGTTGTTTTTTATCATTTCAGGGCTGGAAGGTGCTCCCCTGGCATTTGTTTCCATTTATTTAGCCGTGTTCGCTATGATAGTTTATTGGAATATCAAATTCCAGAGTTACTGAGAACACCACTGCAGGTAACATGTTCTACAATAACCTTAATATACATGTATGAAATGGAAGCTACAACCAGTTCAAAAATTGGTGAGACACTCAACATGCTTATATTAATTAAATTACATTTCTTTGAAAAGCATTCCATTGCTCGAAAAATAAACATGTAAATCTTATTCTGAACCCCCCCCCCCCCCCCCCCCTCTCCATTTAAAAGATTTAAAAGTTACTGCTTCAAGGTTTAAATATAATTCTGAAATTCAGACAACATTGATCAGGGGGAAAGGGGCAACTCAAGGTAAAAAATGTGAAAATATCTTAAATGGCATTATTGACCAAGAGCGTCTCAACCCTTTTTGTAACTGGTTATAGCAGCTTTTGGGGCTACCTTACCATTTTGTGAAAGAGCTTGTATAAAATGTAGAACTTTCCAGTCCACCTAAAATGGTTAAAATCTCTCATCTCCACACTGCTACTCACTAAGTATTCTTTTGTTCCACAGGAACTCTGTCTTCACGCAAAGCTCCTAGCATCACCAAACACATCAATAACAGATTTCCTGTCAAAAGCTGCAGAACCACCACCTTTTTTGGTGCTACGAAATGCTGTTGCTCTGCTTAAGGTTTGTTCTGACAATCAGGGTTTGTTAAATGTTTTTTCTTAGCACATGCCACAGTGCATCCATGTACATAATTTTGTAGTGGTTAAATTTTATCCTTGGTTCAAATTATATTTTCCTTTATTTTTGGGTATGGTAATGTATGATAATGGGTTTAAAACAAAGGAAAATAAAATATGAACAAGGGAACCATTGTCAAAGATACCCAAGGTATGTTTAAAATTCTGCCCCTGCTTTGCCAAGCACTGCATTCATCATGTGGTTATGCCAGAGACTGTCAATGATGATATGCCAGTAGGGCATACTCTTCCAAAATCATGTAAAAGAGCACATGATTACATACAAGCAAAAATGCACCCTAGGTCTCATGTGATCGCCATCGTAGACAATCCAGTACCTGTAATTAATGTTTTCATTCCTTTTTATGTGTGTTCAAGACAATAGATGCTTTGGATCAATGGGAGGATCTGACTGATCTTGGTAAATATGCACTCTTGTGATAACATTGAACACTGCAAAAGCATACAAGTGTGGCATTAACTGATGTTCATGCAGCAGCTCAGGGCAGCTCAACAATATAAGTATCAGATAATCTGTTTCCTGATCAGTGTTGTTTGCATTTTCCTTTGCTGGTAGCAGTCAATTTTTTCCAATGGCAAACAGTAACTTTAAAAGGTCTATGTCGCAAAAATATTGTCGAATATTAAGTGACTTTCATTAGCAAATTCAGTGCAAATTTGTAACATGATTTGTAGCATTTTTTTGCAGTATGGTTGTAAGTTAAAATATTCTTCACTAAAGCACACAAAACTATTTGATAACATTAATTTTTACTTCTATGTTTTGTTTTTTTTTTTACGTGAATGGCATACTTGTGTTGTTGTTGCATGCAGTGAAAAGGCACTAGCATGGCTGTAAGTAAGGTGCTTCTAAAGTGTAAATTAACACAAATTTTTTTGGTGCTGTCATATAGACCTTTCAGTTGTTGCATAATTAAAATTCATTGTACCGAAGTTCCACTGCACATGTAAAATGCTAAAATGTGGCATAACAAGTCCACATCAGAAGCACAAAAACTGGATAAACTTGCATCATACATAAATGTCCACAGTGTGTGCAGAGAAATAACTGTCTGGTATTACCCCACAGGTCGTCATCTAGCAGACTTGCCTCTCAACCCACAGCTGGGGAAGATGATCTTGTATTCAGTTGTACTGAAATGTGTGGATCCAGTAGTAACCATTGCTTGTGCTCTGGCATACAGAGACCCTTGTGAGTGAAACTGAATTATCATGCAGTGACCTAAAGTTTTGTTGTGTGTCTCAGACAGAAGCATTACTCCTAACTGCTCTATGCTACAGAAACTGTAGTAAATTGAGTGCCAAAACCAATAATTCAACTGGCTCCTTTGATCCTTACGATCTGAATTAGCAGTCAACTCTCTCTTAGTGGACACCTTTGTAACATGGACACCTCTATAAGATGGACATGTGGTGTTGGTCTTGTCCCTTCCTTTTTTCAGTCATTTTATTTTTAATTACCTTAACTCCCTATTAGACGGACACTTCTCTTAGTTGGAGAATTAGAGCCATGGCCCTTAGAGAGAGTTTACTGCATACCACACTTCACCGCATATCTTGGTCATGGAAAGATTAAAATCACTTTTTAAACTCCATACATCTCTATCATTACTCCAAACACCTAGGCTGTAGGTGTAACTCTTACCTTGTCTCACCTATACTTTGTATTCTTTTACAGTCATCCTACCCATGTACCCATCAGAAAAGCGTGCTGCGGCTGCAGCCAGGAAAAGATTCATCTTGGATCCATTTAGTGATCATTTGATCTTTGTTCAAGTGTTTAGGGTGAGTCCTCATTAACACCTATGCCTGAAGTTACTGTAACATTAATTTTAAGGCCTATGGATTTTCAGGCAGCCATAATACCTTAAAATTTTAAACTGGTAGACCAATCACTGATGTGCTAACAAAAAATTGGGTGAATTGTTTCTGTTTAAAGTCAAGTATTTCACTTGACTCCCGATGACTATTTTTCACCAGTCATCTTTCGCTAGCACTGGCTCATGTTGCACATGACAGAACAACCTGATGAGTAAATTGAGCCAGTGGTAATCCCTGAAGATAGGCCTGCTGGCAGGCTATTCATTCTTGTGAATACCTTCACAGTTGTAGTAATATACTTGATTTGATTTTGTATTGTTTATAGGGCTGGCAACGTGCAAGATCTGAAGGGTTTGACAAAAACTTCTGTCGCAGGAATTATTTGTCTCAAGCCACATTAGAAATGATGGCCGGCATGAGGTAAAAATTAATATTTAAATATTATAATTGTAACATTATCCAAATTTCCTAACGGAATATTATCTGGATTGTGTACTATATAGACTTATGAAGTGTCCAAGCTACATTTATTGGAGATTGTTGTCCTTGCTCAAGAAAATGTCTTTCATCCCTGTATTTCAGAACAGCCCAAGTACCAATAGCGTTCTGCAAAATTTTTCAGGCAATCATGAGTGCAATCAGTTGGCATAGCAACTTGGAGGCAAAATTAGTGGGCTCATTCCAGTCTCAGAGACCAGAATTCAGCATTAACTAGTATTTGTTCCCCTGATTGTAATTCTATGAGAGCACAGAGAACATTTTCTATTTGACAATTTTATCTGCATTTCTGAGGATCTGAGGTATTTCCCATCAACCATGACACTTCACCTTTCACCAGGGCATCTGACAGGATGCGGTGGTGCGGATCCGCATAATTCGCTGACTTCCGCATCTTCCGCATCTTGAGAACATTTTCCGCATAAAACAGAGAAATTTGTTTCATATTAATGATTAAGCAGCTGTTTACCATCCTCACAAACAAAAATTTCGAAGAAGTTGATTATTTTGACACAGTTTTTCTCCTAAAATAGCGACGAAAACACGGCACTTCGATCGTGAGCAATTTTTAACCTCCAGGCGTTCCCCGCGTCTTTCGTGATGGGCCTGGACACCAGTTGTCTTCGTTCGCTTCTTTCGCTCGTTCGATCTATCGAAAATTCTTCTGTGGTTATACCTATAGTATATGGATAAATTTGTCATCAAAGAGACCAAGAAGAAGGATCCCCACTTCGCTGTACACTTGCCACAAGTTGACCTCACGGGCTAGATGAGCGACGAATTAAGTGAAGCGAGCTTGAGGCTGCAAAGTGGCCTGTGAGCGACGTGCCATAATGAAGACGAAGGACTTTGTTGAAAGTGTGATATCAGTGAAGGATTGAGTGAACCAGTATCCTGGAGTTTTCTATGTAGATAATGGACTGTTACTTTGTTCAACGTGCACTGTTGTAGTAGATCACGTAGCACCTTGAATTGTATTGTTTATGCATAAGAAGAAAATCAACTTCAGCCAACAAAATAATTACGGTTGTGTTATTTTCATTGAACATCACATAATTGATAAGCTTAAGATAATTTCATAACATATCATAATTTCATAACATACCAACTAGAAATGAAAATAACTGGAAAAGCCCAAATACCAATATGTTTTTTTGTTTAAAATTAGCCTGCGAGCAGACTCTCGGCTTCCGGGGCAGCTCGATTTTGGCTGCATGAAAAGATGTGATTTTTGGCGAGTGAAGCGAGCCGAAAATTTTCCGCCTAATCCAACGTGTTTTCCGCATAATCAACACTTTCTTCCGCATAATGTTCCTGAAAATTTCCGCATAATTTGTTATTTTTTTCCGCACCCTATCAGATGCTCTGTTTCACCTTTCAACGCCTCATATGTACATGCATTTTGTACAAGTGTGGAGCATTACACAATCAACATTCCTCTTCACCTTTGACATTGTCATGATGTTCGAAGGTTCCCTACCTTGAAATGTGGGAGAATATTTTCAGACCTTCTGTCTGGAATGGGGTACTTAAGGCCAGGTCTGGGATGAGGGAGATTCTTCGTGACAAGTACTACAATCCAACACCATCCAACATCAGTGTGATTCCTCCAACTCTTGATTAGTTGAGACGTTTTATCTTAAACTAGTATTGCCAAGATTCACCGAATGTGGGATGTGATGATCAATCAAGTTAATTAGCATTTGTAACATATCTGTGCAGTTGGTTGAATGTGTCATAAAAATTCATTTTTTTAGGTCACAGATTCTTGGTCAGTTAAAAGTTGCAGGATTTATTCGGCTTCGTGGTGCAGGGGACATCAGAGACTTGAATTCAAACTCAAATAACTGGGCTGTTGTCAAGGTACATGTACATAACTTTATGGCTTAACACTAGTCATTTTCTGTTGGTTTGTTGAAAAAATTTGATCTTTGGCTGAAGCTTTGTTTGGAAACTGCACACAAACACATCTTGAGTTCATGATTTGCTCTTTGTTCACACCATGAAATGACTGGAAGCATTGGTTTTTTTTTCTTTGAATGGGATGCTAGTGTACTACATGTAAACATAACCCAGCACTTGAATGACAATTAGACAAACCTCGCTTGGTTATGCTAAAACAATTAGACAGCTTGCTCTTGGTTTCCATCAGCTTTTGACAGTTAACTCAGGGGTTCACCCCTCATCGATTGGTAGCAGATAGAAAACTCAAGTTTGACATTAATTTTAGTCATGGACTACAATATGCATGCATGGCCCTCATTTATACTCCTTAGTAGTGAAAGTAATGTGTTAGGTGTCTTCATGCCCAACAAGAGCATATTAATCCTGAAAAGTGTGTCCATTATCAAGGGTTTAAATGTGAATTTAATTAAGGGAGCTGTTACAATAGGTTACTGTCCTTTCTAAGTACTGTTACAATTTTAATTTTGATCACAGGCAGCCCTCTGTGCTGGAACATTTCCTCAAGTAGCACGTGTGGATAGAAGTACCAAAAAACTCACAACACAGTAAGAACCACCACATTACACAAAATATTTCTAATTAAGCCATAGCAATGTGTATTGTTTTTATGCAGTAACTATGGTAAAGGTGGGGTCTGCATTCGAGCTTAGGCCAGAGCTTATTCCAGTTTCAGTAGCATGAAGTGACCAGGAGTATTTCCATTCCCCCTGGATGGGATGCTAGTCCATCACAGGGTTACCCCCAGTATTAAATTCACTGGTACCCATTTACACCTGGATGGAGAGAGACACTTTGATAGTGAAGTTTCTTTCCCCAGAACCAGGGTTGGTTATTAGCACTTGCCCACTCGCCCAGGCAAGTGTCAAAACTGTTGGGCGAGTACAAATCACCGATCACTCGCCCGGTTTGGCAAGTACGATTTTCAGGTCCGTAATATATAACATTCAAGATAAGAGTAACTTTCTTCTTTCCACTTGAAATTAGTCTACACTTTCCACAGCTAATGGTTCGCAAACATAAAAAATAGCTTCGCTTGTTAATCGTTAAACGATGAAGAGACCTTGAAAATGAACTGAGAAACTCAACGCAAACCCTGTAAACTTCCTTAAACTCGCTTTAACTAAGGAACAGTGTAAATGTTTTCTGTGTTTGTGTGGAGCTAGGAGACTGTGCGAGTGAAAAATTATCTTGGCGAGTGCAGCTTGAAGGTCACTCGCCCAGATGGCGAGCGCTCAGAAATTTTAGTTTCCAGCCCTGCAGAACACAACACAATAGAGAGATTTTAAATGCATAACCTTATACGGCAAATGTTAGCTTACCTTTCATATTGCTACCTTTAAGTCAAATTTTAAAATAAATCCCTCAGGAAAATAGGGAGAAATCACACATTCATGACAAACACAATCCTACTCATTTTCATGTAGAAACGCAAAACGACAGATGGCAGAAGTGGAATTTCTGCCATTTGTGGGAAAAACAGTTTCATGTTTAATCTCTCCAATGACCCTGGCCAAGGCTCGAACCCGGATGCTCAATCTGGAGTCCAGAGCACTGGAGTCCACATGCATTATCTCTATAAGTTACACAATATACAATATGCTGGTTTGCTTTTACTTCCATAAGTGTTCCACTATAGCAGCGGATTACATTTGTCCAACCAGAATACATACAGAACCTTCCATTCTTGCATAAATCTCTGTTCACCTTTGCTGTTAAAAAATAGGGCATTCGTGTTTTTATAGCATTTGCCAGGGTTTTATTTGAGCTTGCATCTTATTAATGAAGTCTATAATGATGGCTTACAGATTGCTTATTGTTGTGTACACTTAAAAGCTCCCATAAGCTTCTAATTCTACTGGACAGGTCCTCTTGTGTAGCAGTTGCTACTGTTTTGGGGGCTAGGGGCATTGTTCCTGTTGCTGTTCTATTGTTTGAGCCGTGTCTGGAGATCTAGAATATCTGAATAACTGAAAAGTTGCCTAATATGATTCTTATTCAAAACTAGTTCTGCTAGTCAAAAAAGGATGCATGAAAAGGCATTTCAGCCCTCAAGGAAGGAGGGAGAGCATAGATCTGCTGTTTGATATTTTTTTTATTTCTTTTACAGGAAAGAGACTAAGGTTCGATTTCACAATTCTTCCATTATGTACCAGTCCCCAACCCAAGGAGAATCTGTGAGTGGTGCCCAGGCCAAAGCCATTGCCAAACTCCCATCTGATTGGCTGATTTATGAAGAAATGGCAAGGTTTGTTTCTCCAGTAGACTGGCAGCATATTTAATGTCATGGACCTTCAAGGAAGAGATAGGGATTTGTGTCACTGCCATGGATCCCATGCTTACATGTGATCTAAAGGAGGTTTTGTAGAAGTGCATGGCAACTTCTCTTATCCATTGTTTCACTTGACGTGCATTTTCCCTGTCAACCCTAGTTACCTTTAGGTGGGCAAGTTCACAGTGAAAATTCGTCTGTCTGTGAATTACTGGTACACCACTGATTTTTTTGTGTAGATCAGATAAAAACTCAAAAAGCATGCTTCAGCATTGATCAGCAAAATTTATTTACTTTTAATTTTAATTGTTTTACTATTTTTGGCATATCGGCTTAGACTTCTGACATTTTTTTAACTAAACAAACTGTACAAAATTGTTAGCCACTTTTCACAAGTGGCTTATTATGTTGTTGCTAAATAATGCACTTTTGAAACATTTCCTTTATGCTGGTGACCTGACTGTTTGATGAGCATTTGTATGAAACTACCAAGATTTTTTCCCACAGTAATAATAAATTCTCGCTAGGATCCGCATGGACTGTTTTTCTTGCCATGGAGTGAGATTCTTACCAGGATCTGCTGTCTTGGTGGGATCCTGGTTCTGATCCCACCAGAATTCTTAGTGGGATCCAGTGGCAGGAATTCTTCCGGGGTGGGATCCCAGCGGGAAATCTGCCACCTTGGCAGGATCTTGGCAGGATCCTGGTTCCTACCAGGATTCTTGGTAACAATTTTAAAAGGGTAGCTATGGAGAAATGCAATGATGATAGATAACCACCCTCTCAACAGATTGTACACAACAGTGACTGTCAAATGCTGCACACTGGTGTCTCCCATTACAGTGGCACTCTTTACTGGACCCAGTCTCTCCTCTGAGCATGTTACCCAGGACCCCTCTGCAACTCGTGATGGTGAGAGATACCCTGGTGAAGGCCTGGGACGAGAAAGTGAGAGCAGTGATAGCGACACCGAAGAAACATCAGGAGAGAGAAAAGAAAACAATGGTGTTGTGTTCAAGGTGGATGACTGGATTGCACTCTCGGGAAACAAAGAGGTCCTAATTATGATGCATTTAGTCCCTTCCTCTTCTGTTTTAGAGTTAATTACTCTCTCCTCGTGAACTTAAATTCCCTTATGATAAAAAGTGTTTCCCATAAGCACAAATGTAAAACAGGTAGTAACATGCATCCTTAGCCAGACTGCCAAACTGTTGCCCGAAATCATGCTCTTTTTGTCAAAACGGGCATAGCTGGGGGGAGGGGGGGGGGGGGGGGGGGGGGTCCTGGGGTGCCCATGACCCTTCCTTAGTGAGATGATTTTTTATGTAAACAACATACAAACCTTATCATTCAGGTGGCAAAAAAGCGCAAATCTGAAGAATCAACATGCCATAAATCGTTTTTAGTGCTAGATAGTTACATACTCCATTTTCAGGACCAAACATCTGTAGTAGACAACGCAAGTCTTGGCTATGCCCCTGGTCAATGTGCCACACATTGACCAGATTAGTTTTAGAGAGAAAAGGATTGCAAGAGATCTTTGCCTTGCTCCATACACCTTCCTGCCTTCTACAGTCAGTTTTTTTTTACCCATTATTGATCAAAAATGCTACCCAGACAATTTATACCTCTTAACATCACTGCAAACAAGCCACACAAGCGTCTGCCTTAGAGAATCAGATTTGAACTGTCTTGTGGTTATCGATAAGCAAACATAAGTCAGTTATTTTATTCTTTTGTAATACTTTATCTACAGAACCTGGTGAAAAGTGGAGATGTTCTTTAACAGCCTTGAATTATTAGTGTTTAAAATAATGTATTATTTTTCCCTGCAGGTTGTAAACCATGTGTCATATCTGCACCACAAATTGCAGGCACTGTTCATCAGAAGGATTCGTTCTCCTTCCAGACCATGGTCCCAAGTGGATGAGGTAAGAAACATTCTCAAAACATTCTCAAACTCATTACTAATTCATGAATTGAAATTAAAAAAAAGAAAGAATCATAATCGTGAAGGAGGTTTAGATATCGGTCTTAATTAGCATTAGATTTTTACAAGGTTTTTCTCTGTTTACTCCTTAGTTTTTGTTTTGCTTGAGAAGATAATATCAAACGCTCACAACACTGTGTTTCATCAGCTATGGGCCAAACACCTCGAATGTCATCAAAAGTACTCCACTGCTTGTCATAGTTTCAACTCTTTAATGGGAGTTTGTTTCCACCATGGACATTTTCTTTTACAATATGTTTACATACCCTGAACTTTAAAAAATGTCTAGAAGTTCTCTTATTGACCATGCGAGTACATTAAAAACTTTGCATCATGTATGCTGCACCAAATGTTCCAAGTTCTTCATTTCAACATTTGTTTGTATGCAGATGGTTGTCCGTGCTGTAACAGCAGTGTTGACAGCTGAGGAGCAAGTCATCAATCCTTCACTATACCCACGCCAAAGAAGAACACGACCTGGTAGATTATGTGACTTTCTTATGATGAACCTCAACATTCTCGTCACTGTTGTTCATACATTTTCTATCATTCCGCTTGGGAGAATTTGGGTTTAAATCTGGTGTCTAATTCTCATGATGTATCTATATGAATTTAGCCTGCAAGGGCAAAGAAAATAACTGTAGCCAAAGCTGCCAATGCTTGCTGCTGGACTTATCCTGGGTTTGGTAGCATGAAATGACTAGTAGACATGAGTAGTATTTCAACTTCCCCTGGAGGGATGCTAGTCCATCACAGGGTTACCCCCAGCATTCTGTCAGGTTTCCTTGACGAATAGAATTATGCTGATGCTGGTTTTTACTCCTGAATTTTGAGAGGAACATACAGGTGTATGACCCAGCCTGGACCACTCAGACTTTAGTCCAAGGCACTAACCCTTAGGCTACTGTACCTCCCAAGAAAAATTTACTACACATTTTAAAATCACTGTCTAAATTAAACAGTTCAATGTAATACCCTTAAAAACTAACCAATGTATCAACTTTTATTAACCTCACAGGAATTGAAAGTGGACCCGCCATGCGATCTAGGGTAGAAAGGTATGGTATGGTGTGCTACTTTCATCACTATACTCCTCATTTTTACATCTGGCTGTAATCAATTTTCAGAACTAAACAGTCTCACCTATCCTTACAGGAACTTCCATAATATTGACGATCACAGAGAAACCAGAATGCATATAATCTCTACCCCTACAATGTGGACACTTCCATGATACAAACACTCAGCTCAACTCCTGTGATTCACCTGTAGAATAAATTACTATCAGGGTTCTTAATATTTTTATTTGTTTACTTTTTGTGTTTGTTCAAATTGCTCTCCAAGCCTAATGTTAGCCAAAAAGAAATCATCATTAAATAGTTATTTACTTGTTCTGTTTGCTAATACGGATAACACTCTTTATGACATTGAAATCATCATGTCTTTGTTTTTGTAGACCCCGCCCAGTAGATCAGTTTTCTCCCTCAAGGGAACGCCCACGAGACTCCACTGGTAAGTCACCTATACATATGTATCCTAGCTGGCAATGAAAGCATTGCATCTACATGACAATGTATTGTTGCTGTGTGGATCACAGTTTTTTTTTTTAATCTAGTGCAAAAACAGGAAGGGTTGGTATTTAAATGAAATTTCTAAATATCTGGTACAAGTATTGTATATTTTTTCTTTTCCAGGCTCAAGTCCACACGTAAAAAGTGAAATACAACCATCCCCTCAAGTAAGTAAAACTAGTACTGTTGACAAAGCTGAATGTGATTTCTGATATGAATTTCACAGTCTCTCAAATGTTCCCTCATGTTTCAGAGCCCAGATCGTTCAAAACTGCAACATTATTGCAGGTGGTGACAGGCTCCAACAAAATGTCTGTTAAACCTTTTTTAGTCACAAGCTCATCAAAATGTAACTAATTGTCTATATTGCTTTGGACATTGTTCCTGATAATTTGGTAACAAAATTTTGCTATGGGTGGTTTTCAAAACCAAGACCTTAAAATGCATTTTTTTTAAAGATTATCCATTGCCATGCAGAGACTTCAAGCCATGTCCTTTCCCTGTTGTTTATTTCGTTTTTTACCTCTTCTTTGTTAAGATTGAAACTCCTGTTTTGGTCATTGAGGCAGTAAGCAAACTTCCCTTAGGGTTAATGATCTTATCATCTTTTATCTTGGTCCGAGGAATAGGTCCTTTGTAGCTGGGGTCACTTGACAAAATTTTTACTATTTTTTTTCTATTATGGGCTATTACTGAAAGAATGCCAGAAGTGGAAAGTACATGCTGAAAATAGCAATATGGCCAAGTTTGAGACTCCTTGCTTTAGAGAATGAGATTTTATGACATTTTAAATTTAAAAGATTTCTATAGAAAATGTTGCTGGAGAACAAGACCTTTTTTCTAAGTTATAGCCAATAATTTTATGAAAAGAAGATCACGTGATGGCCTAGCTGCAAGGGGGCTATTATAATTTTTCTTGATATGTCATGCGTGTGCAGTAGAGAAACTGTTCTTCTTTCAGAATGGGAACAAAGTGCCAAGTGACAGTTGGCCGCCAAGGCCTGCTCAGCAGTCGGAGAAGTTCAGTGAAGGTTAGTATTTTCAGTTGCTGGTTTACCTGCCACTTATGAGCACTGGGCTTAAACAACTTCATAAGAGGGTTTAGGTGGGTGGACTTATAAGCAGAGGGAGGGAGAGGGCTAATAAGTGGAGTAAAAAAACGTTTTAATGTGAGCCACAGAAAAGGAGTGTTGTTCAAAATAGTTTTTGGTGATTAAGCTTATATCGGGGACGGGGCTTTACAGATAGATGGGCCTAAAACCAGGGGGCTTATAAGCGGCAATTTACAGTATCTCAAACTTGCACCCCCCCCCCCCCCCCCCCCGAAAAAAAAGAAAAAAAATCATTGCAACAGCTGATGCATACAAATTATTTTTGTATTTGCAGAAATATAAACCAATAAAAGGTTCTTTTTTTGTGTTTCTTTTTTCCAGCTCGTTACTTTATCATGAAGTGTAACAATCAACGAAACTTAGACATATCAATGGCCAAGGTACCAGTCATGATTTTATCTGTTGTTATGAAACATGAGCAAGTAGTTTGTGATTGGAGTATTGCCAATTGGTTAAACTGTTTCATGATAATTATGACATTCAGTATTGCTTTTAATTTGTGGTTTCTTCTAAGGGCATCTGGGCAACAACATTGGCCAATGAAAAGAAGCTTAACAGAGCCTTTAAGGTAAGGATCCATGAAACATGGTAATTAAACAGTAAATAAGTTGAACTGATCGCCTTGTCAGTGTTTTTTTTTTTTTTTTTTTGCCTTTTCAAATGTTGTTTGATGTTGTTATAACAGTACTTGTTTTTCATTGCAAGAGTTCACCAAACACACATAATGCTGTCAAATATGAAGTACTATGAAAATGGGAAATAACCCAGTCAAATATGAAGTACTTATCGAACAATATTTGCATTTAATCCTTAACATAATTGTGAAATAGGAGATAAGAGAAATGATCAGTTATAGTAAAATGCCAATTTCTCGAACCTCCAGGGGAAACTGTGAAACTGAGAGTTTGAAAAATTGGGATTCTGCTGTATTTAGGTCATCACGTAGTGCTTCTAGATCTTCAGCTTTACACAATGGCCCTGAAGTAGTGGCTGTGAAGATTCCTAGTTAAACTGGGCGCCTCTTGATGCCCCCCCCCCCCCCCCCCCTACCACTGGTTTCTCATTCAAGTCCTTGAAAAGTCTGGTAACTGACTTATTCAATTTTAATTATTCCCAGGAAACCAAACATGTCATTCTTGTCTTTTCTGTGCAAGGAAGTGGTCACTTTCAAGGTGATAACTGTTTTACTGTTTTGCTGTTCTTGGCAACAACAACCAAAACCAAACCAGTACTGACGTTTTTCACCCTTCCCTCTCCCTCTGCGACAGGTTATGCACGGATGACGTCACCTATTGGGAAAGACAAGTCCCCTGAGTTTGGTTCAAGTTCACTGAGTGGTGTATTTAATGTTGAATGGATTAAAAAGTATGCGGATTGGATTTCTATTACTATTTTTTCCTTTCTTGAAGGACATTTAAGCATGCATGTACTAAATTTAACAATCTTCCTACTAATGATGCCGAAGCACAAATGTCACTTTTCATATGTAGCATGACAGGAGATTAGATACCTTTTTAATGCATTCAATTCAATAAGGAAACCAAGTAGTAGGTATTAGTTATCTTGGATAGTTTAATACCAATAATGAAAGGGAAAGATTGAGCTGCATTGTAAAGGATGAACTTAAAACGTGTCGGCTACATTTTCCACAAGATGCAATAACCATTAAATACATACACTCACATGTCACTTCTTTAAAACCTTTTCACTGAAAAGTGTGAGCTACTGGACTTGTATTTCACTTTTCGTAATTAAATGACTCAAAGAAACCATAAACATAATTTGAGGTAGCATGTGTATGTATATGATACATTCCTCTTTCCCTTATTTCACAGAGCCAGCATTCCATTCCAGCAAGCTCATCATCTTGTAAACCCTTGGAATGATCACAAGAAAGTTCAGATCAGTCGTGATGGGCAGGTCAGTTAAGCTGTTTTAAAAGGGTCTTTCAAATAGTGTTGCAAAACGCTATCTAGTGCAATGCATGAATTACAACTTGAAGCCAAACCAGTGAGAACTGTAATAACAGGTATTGTGACTTATGATGTAGTGCAAAGAAATTTGACAGTCATGTATGTTTAATTCCAGGAGTTGGAACCTAAAATCGGTGAAGAGCTTTGTAAGCTGTGGGACGCTGACCAAAGCAGTCTGAGCGGGCGCACCCCAAGAGCTACCAACAGTATGAGCAGACGTGGCAAGCCTTCTGGACCTTCTCAACCTGATCTCCACCCCTCCCCTGGTCAGTGGCAAGGTCCACAGTACACTGCTATGCAACAAGTGTATACCACCCACACCCCCTCCATGCCAATCCCTGTTCCCATTCCTTCAGCTCATTCCCGTCATGCCATCACTGCACCATACCCTCGCCATCAAGTTGTTGCTGCTCAGCACGTGGCCGTGCATCCAGCTGTTCCCTTTGGTGCGCACGCAGTTGCATTGCAGTCTCAGTTCCGTCCAGCGGCAGCTCCAAGGTTTCCTGGAGCCATTGTACAGCCACCCCATATAAGGACAATGGGTCTTCCACCGCGCCCTACAAGAGGGTCTTTTAATTCTCCCAGGAAGTAATGGGAATGATTGTTTCATGGTCATTCTACAGGTGATAAGGAGACTAAGAGGATGCTATCGGAAATGCCTGCTGTATAAAGGATGTTAACTAGTGGGGCCGTTTCAACGACTTAAGGTCATTCAAGTCTAAAATGGTTCGACAGCGCTGATAGAAAACTTGCCATCTTTGTGGACATTCCCCTTCAACCCAGAAGTTGGTACTTTTACATTATTTTTGCGGTGGACAGCTATGAAATGCACCAAAAAAAAGATCTCTAATTCGTGTGCTGGACCACTGAACTGGTCATTAAACATTTCGCTAACAGATATTTTTGTTTTTATGTTGCCATTACTGCCATTGTTTCTTAAGCTCACTTTCGAATAGTACTAATAGAAGCATTTCACATGCCAAAGTTGTAAATAAGTTGATAAATTGAACAGGATAGCATCAAATACTAATACCTGATTCACACCAACAAAACATGTTTAGTTGAACCAGGTTTAAGAAAATGAAAATCAGCAACAGACAACTGACAGACTAAATTTTACGTAGGGTTCAAGTATGCTCCAACCTGTGCTTTCATTGTGCCAAATTTGAAGTCCGGATAAACATCAGTCAGCAACTTCCATGAAAAAACAATTTTAAACCATGTTAAACTAAACAACATTTTAACATGTTTAAGCTTTGGTGTAAATTGGGTATAAGACACTATGTAAAGCATAGTCTGTGATCATGATGATTTTGGTGAACTTAGAAGAGCACATCATAGAGAGGGTAGGGAGTTGAGGTGATCTAAAATGATACATGGGTATACACAATGACCTGCCAAAGGTTAAACAAAATTTATTTAAACAAACATTAATATATTGGTAATTGTCACAAGGAGTTTAGCACAGACTACATCCTTTACAATTTCTCAATTTAATAACTGGTATCAACTGCTAATTTGATGAAAATATAACACTTGTTATGTTCTGATATTCAATTGAAAAGACACCTACATGTAATAAGTTTTTAGAGTATGGCACTACTTGTACATTATACCGTGCAATAATGTCTACAGCTGAATTTTTAACATTGATCGATAGTAAATAATTTTATGCAACAAATCAGGGCTTGAGAAAACAAAAGATTGCCCTTTTGGACAAGCAGCTCTCAACTTTTTCTTGCCATGGGACAGTCGCATGGCTGTGGTTAGCTAGTTTACTTTTCTCTGATATAGTTAGCAGTTGAGCGAGCACGTGAAGTTACTCTCCTGGTAGAAGAATCTAATTGTCTTGGACGACAAGATACGAATTTTTTTTTCAAGCCCTGACAATGTATCTTTTTTTCTGTATTTCACACAGAGTTCAAAAATGCTTTTTAAACTACTTAAAAATATCTACCAAAACATCTGACAGTTTCTCGTGTTTTATAATAACAGCTGAACTGAGTACAATTGGTGTGAGTGCTCGCTTCCTACCAATTTGGCTTGGGTTCAAATTCAGGACCCGGAATCATACATGTGGGTAAGCTCTTGTCCTTGCATAAAGGTTGTTTTGTGGGCTTTCTGGTTTTGTCCCGACTAACTCGACACTAAATGTTTATAATATGATCTGGTGTTCCTCCCAACTAGTAAGACTTTAGGTATCCTAGAAGCTTAATATTAATTGCATTGTTATGTTATTCATGTTTAACTTAGCTGCTAGCATGCCTACAAAGCATGGTCAGGCAAATCCTATCATTCTACTCTTGACTGAGTTGAACTTGTTATATAAGTCTGTGCCCTGTGGATGTTGTGTTGAGAAACTCTCATACTGTCTCATCACATATGCAGAGATTTGCATTGCATCCATTGTACTTGTCAAGTTCACTATGTTTGAACTGGCTACTCGCACACTGTATGACATAGAGCAGATATTCTTGCTAACAGGTTTATGCGAAAGATCTTTGTACTACACTACTTTTCATTTGTACTAGCACTGATCTACCTGGTTTCTATAATATATACTGGAAAGGAAAAGAACAGCCTGGGAGGGTTCTGGGGGAGGGAGCACTCCAAGTGCTGCCTCTACCTTTTCCTGAAGGTCCCCCCAGCCCCTACCAAAGCCTTCTGCTGAGTTTCTAGCAAAGGAATATTATATTGGTGTTACATTGGTGTTCTCTGCTATCAAAGTTTTTCCCTTGAGTGGGAAATAAAAAAGAAGTGCTTTTGTACTAACACATTCAAGATTTTCCCATTCCTCCAAATAAACAGGATACACCTCCCCTGGTGGGATTCTAATTCCACTGTCAATTGGAAATTTGTTGATGATGAAATACACCCTCCCTTCTACTTGAATTGCACCAAGATTGTTCAGGGGAATGTGGTTTTGTTGAACGACTGACCAGGTACGTGTGTCAAAGTTGTACACTTCAACACTGGCTTCGTTACCACGCGGTACAGTTCTGCCATATTGTTTCGAGATTTCAACATTGCCCCCAGCTACACACAGTTTCTTATTGACTACAAAAAGTGTGGAACCGAAATGAGGTAGACACATGTTTGATACAAATTCCCAACGATTGAACTGTGGATCAAAACGGTATAATACTGCTTTCTGTGGAGAATAGTCGTACTGGCCGTAAGGAGAAGTTTTTTCAATTGCTTGGGCACGCCCATAAACTACATACAGCTTTGAATCAAATACTGTTGCTCCAGCATAGCAATGAACCTCTCTGTCGCGACAGTCGCTTAGTTTAGCAATAGGTTGCCATCGACATTGGGAAAAGCTGTATCTTTGAGGAACTTTATTGAAATTACCTACAGCATACATGTAATCACCTATAGCACATAGATTGTTAATGACACAAGGTGAGTCTGGATGCTCTTCCCACAAATTCAGATCTATGTTATAACAATGGTAGCTAGAACAGAAGTCACCTTTAACAGCTACATACAAATGATTGCCAACACGCTCGGCTGCAATGATTGACCAATCTTTCCGCAGCTTTGGTTGGCTCATAGACGTCAAACGTTTCCACCCTTTGGTTACAACATCAAAGCACATAGCAGGAGATCCAGGACAGAGGGCAACAAGAACCTGCAACACGATACAGAAACACAGGCCCTTTAAATATCAATTTCAAGAATCTGATGTTTAGTTTTAACATTCCTGCTTGTAAATAGTCGAAGAAAGCACATTATCAATTTCTAAATGTTTCAATATTTTGATTAATTTCCTCTTAAGTAATTTTCAATTTTCATTAACTTACATTTAACACCATTTAACACTGCTAGTGTTTCTTACGCCAGAAATGTTAAATAAGATTATAACTTTTAAAGATATAAGAGTTACAACAGATTTCCTTACTTGGCTTGAAGTTCGAGGTTTTGATTTCTCTGCAAACCTCGGCACTTGGGATGGTACATGAAAATAAATTGACGCGTCAAATAAAATCTTATGAATAGCTGGAAGTCTCTGCATATCCCATGTATTCAACTCGTGGATCAGTACTTTGATATCCACCAGCCCCAGACGAACAGCTCCGAGAACTTTGGCCGCAACTGCCATCCTCCCTTCCTTCTTGTGTTTAATCCACTGCATCACTGATTTGAAGACGAACGTCTCCGAAGGTGCACTGAGGTCATCTCGACTGAGGAAGCTGAGAAATTGGTCTGCGCTAATATGGATCAGGAATTCTTCGCTTTCGCAAATGTCCTTGTAATTCAAAGCCATTTGATGGTCTGCTGCCTCTTGCAATTCCCTCAGACCGTACTTGGTAGCAATTGCACAAAGACTACGGTACCTGCGTACATCAAGCACATGATCAAGCACTTTCGTTTTCAAGAAATCACAACACTGTTGAAGAACACTTGTGACTTGAAGATGATCAGCGGCGGCAAGAACTTGAAACACGTTCTCCTTGTTAACATGAAGATCTCCAGTGTAGATGAAGTCAATTATTTGCTTCATCGTTTCCGGAGACATACTTTCATCTTTCAGTTCGATTACTTCCTGGCTCGACTCCCTCATTCCATTTGTAAACATGGCGTAGAAGTAATCACTGTGAGCCGCTAATAACATCCGATGAGCAGGAAAAACTGTTCTGCCTACTTTTAACTGTACATCAGTGAATGAACCGTCTTCTCGAAACTGAGTACACTTCTTCAGAAGAACATTGAAATGAGCAAACATCGTAGCGGCATGGTAGGTCATGTTATGTTCTTGTGGGCGTCTCAATGACCAAGGGCGGAAGTTTTTAAATTACTATCATTATGATAATTTCATCTTAATTCAGAAAAACCTAATTTGCATTTACTTTCGACACACTTATTTACATATGTAATTTACAAAACTAGTTTCGTCTAACACCTCTTCAGTTGATCGCCATACAATATTTGAATATAAACATACGTTATGTAGCAATACAAGAAAAATGACCGCTCGATACGAGGACCTTATCATTTAAAGCAAGGGCCCTGAAACAAGATTTTTTCACTTCGCTACAACGTGACAAAAGACTATTATTTCGTCAATCTTACTAATAAAATTACATTCATCACGAATTCTGGAACGTTCCCTCCACGTCTGTCGCACGAATGCCTCCACATCACAGAACGTTCTTCCTGACGTTCCAGAGCATTCAGGTGTTCTCTTCCGTGAGTGTAACATGACATCTCTCCAATATACTTGTTACAGCAAGCTTTACACACCAGCGTGCAAGTTACACCGGTACTGCGACAAGATCCCTTTCCGTCAGTTCGGCAGACCTGAAAATTGACCGTTGCACACCGCTTCGGTTGAACGGGTTTGACTTCTGCAACATGCTCGAGCTCTTAAGTGTTGTTCCTGACTGCTCGACAACCCTGACTTTAAATCCTGTCTCCTTGATCTCTTTCATGTAACGATGTTTAAGCTGGGCCCCTGGTGTTGCTGGTACGAAAATCACTGTGTCAAACCCTCCTTTCTTGTACCAGATCTCACGCCTTTTTCCGTTTCTCTCGTGCTTGGTCCAACTTCCTTCAATCTCTTCGCTTGTACAACGGCGTCTCGCCACTTGCATCAAGTTCTATCAAGCGAGTGTAGACATTCAACGCTGATCTTACCACTTCTGTTCAAAACTTCTGATCGTAACCAGAGTACTGGGGTCGTAACATCATGTGATTGATATGGGCAACAACAGTTTCCCAAGGGAGCTCTCTACTGCAGTTGAGAAGTACTCTCAACACTTCCTGTGTAAGTATTGTTCGTTTGTAGCTCCATGATAAGGCTGACCTTGCATTAACCACGGATCTGGTGAAAACATCTTTGTAGTAGAACTCATGTAACACCACCTTGACTTCACGCTCTTGTGCATTTCCTATTACCCTGTTCTTCTTCTCCACCCAGACTTTCCAGTCTAGTGTGGGTAGTTTCCCATCGCTGTGCCGTGAAGGGTAATCAACTTCTAGCTCAATCGACGAGTGAATGCTGTTTCCAACTGACTGTACCAGGAGCATCCATCTTCCATCCGCTTGGACATCTTGCTCTTATTCAGCAACGTGCTCATCCTGGATCACCTTACCCTCGACAAACCTGAGGCCAGTGCTGGGATTGTCCATAATGACGCTTATATCATCAACATATCTTTTGTACACCCGTAACTTTGGCCTATTATCTTCCACCTAGCTTTTTCATAAACTGCCTGTCCCACCAGACCATAAACAACTGAGCCAGGACCCCTGTAAGTTCTAGTCATATGGGACCTCCCGTCGATTGCAAATTTATCTCGTTGTTAAACATGTGCATGTGGTTCTCTATGATTAACAAAAGGACTGTCTTCATTGCCTCGGTGAACATCTTCCTGATAGTAACTTTATCGGGCTCTTTTGCCGGGGGGTTTCAGCTAGAGCACAACCTGTTATGGTGGTGGTCGGCCTCTGCTGGTCCTGCGTCGTGGGCAAAACTGCAGCAGCCCCACATCTCTCAACTCTGCCTCAGTCCTGTTCAACGCAAGGTACAACCCCAACTCCTCAGCATTCACCCCAACAATTTGTACACTGCTTGTGTGGAAAACCTCACACACCTTCTCTACTGTAAAAGAGATGTCCAAACTCGGATAAAACGCCTTAACATCTGCTGAGCCAACAACGATATCTTCCGTGACTTGGCTGTCATTTAACTGCTTAAAATCGGGCAACATCTTCTCAGTATTAAAGCACACACTCTTCTATGCTTTCCAAACCTCTGCCAAAATAAAGCTGACTAAGTTCGACAATTTCCTGTTGTAAGCTGACACCGCTACGCATATCGGATCTTTGATTAACATCAAGTGAGGTCCAGATCGAAAATGGGTTGGCCAAGTTACGCTAGTCGACGCATCGCAAGACAGATTCCATAGCGCATGAGGGGGCAGAGAAAGAGGAAAGGATATAGCCCTTTGCTTTGGGGACTAAAACCTTTGATTTGTGATACCTGCGACCTACAGTAAGGATATCGTTGTCTATTGGACAAATCTGGAAGGCTTGCAGTAGACGCCCTGGATAACTGTCGTGCAGCATGTCAACAACATGCCGAGAATGATCCTGCTGTTACAGAGGAGTTGCATGAGAGAGCACAGGCAGAAGCGAATGCACATTCCGTTCTATGGATGGGGATCCTGAATGTAGGAGGGGGTGTTGGAGGACAAGCAAGAATCAAGAGCAACATGCTAGTCAATGATTGTACTCTTGCCCCGTTGTATACTCCTAGAAAAGACCACAAGAATGTAAGTGACCACAATGTTGGCCCGGTTCAACCGGTATGCGGAGATGTGACAGCTTACAACAGGAAATTGTCGCTCTTGGTCAGCTTTATTTTGGCAGAGGTGTGGAAAGAAAAGGAGAGCTTTATTTAATAATAAGGAGATTATTGTGGAAGGCAATACTCTGTTTTTTAGAGAATGGCTTAACAAGGGCATCCTCTCTATTCAAGCCCTTCTCGATGACACTGCTCGTATCATGTCATATGCGGAATTTAAGTCTAGATACGCGCGCAGATTGAACTTCCTTCAATATTATCAGGTCATAAGCGCTATCCCGAAGAATCTACTAAACAAAGCAAAAACCAGCGATCGAGTTAGAGAAGAGTCATATTCCGTAGAGAGTGGTATCATCCAATTAGATGAGTCCATGCAACTAGATTTAAATAAGGCCAAGACTTGCGCTTTCTACAAACTATCAAATATGAAGACCCACACAGTTGATCAGACCGGCCCTAGAAGATGGAACGAAAGTTTATCAATGAATGAAGACTCCTGGGAAAAAGCATAAACCTTCCTCAAAAATTTATGTAAAGAAACCAAATTAAGGGGATTTCAATTTAAGCTAATCCACTGTATCGTAGTTGCTAAAAAGGGCCTATTTCGCTTTGGTATCAAACCGGATGACGACTGCCTATACTGTGGAGAAAAAGACTCCATTGACCATTCATTCAAAGATTGCCATTTCGTAAATTCCTTCGAAACGGAGGTTATCAAGTGGTTCAACACATCAAATAACTCACGGCTCGATCCATGTAGTGGAGAAAAAATCTTTGGCCTCACTGAGTGTTCATACAATACATGAGTTAGCAAGAAAGTTCAAATATACAATGCTATTCATGCAATACTACACTTATATCTGTAAATGACACGACAAAGCAATCATCATTAAGGATTTCATAAATAAAATCTTACTCAAATACAAAATAGAAAACAACAAACCTTAAAGGGTACTAAAGAATGCCTTCTCGTGAACAAAAAACAACGAAAGAACTGCTAATGTATTTTTTATTGTTTTCTTACCTCATTGATGTAAAATAAGTTAATTAAGTGTAAGTAAATATTGTAAGCAGTGCAGACAATCGGGCAACAAGAATTGTAATTGACTGTTTTAAAGGAGTAGTTACTGTAAGCCACTTCTGTGTGTCTTAAATGCAAAGGAGCAAAATGTTGTTATCAATACTTAAAAAAAAAAAAAACAAACTAAATAAAACAAAAAAGAGGAGAGTGTGCGCCTGAATGGGACAGGCAGTTTATGAAAAAGGTGGACGATAATGGGCCAAAGTTACGGGTGTACAAGAGGTATGTTGATGACATAAACGTCATTATGGACACCCATAGCTCTGGCCTCAGGTTTGTCAAGGGTAAGGTGATCCAGCATGAGCACGTTGCTGAATAAGAGCAAGATGTCGAAGCGCATACAAGGCACGTGCTCCCTGGTACAGTTAATTAGAAACAGCATTCACTCTTCGATTGAGCTACAAGTTGATTACCCTTAACGACACAGCAATGGGAAACTTCCCATACTAGACTTGGAAGACTGGGTGGAGAAGAACAACAGGGTAATATAAAATGCACAAGAGCGTGAAGTCAAGGTGGTGTTACATGAGTTCTACTACAAAGATGTTTTGACCAGATCCGTGGTTAATGCGAGATCAGCCTTACCAGGGAGCTACAAACGAACAATACTTACACAGGAAGTGTTGAGAGTACTTCTCAACTGCAGTAGAGAGCTCCCTTGAGAAACTGTTGTTGCCCATGTCAACCACATGATGTTACGACTCCAGTACTCTGGTTACGATCAGAAGTTTTGAACAGAAGTGGTAAGATCAGCGTTGAATGCCTACACTCGCTTGATAGAACTTCATGCAAGTGGTGAGACGCCGTTGTACAGGCGAAGAGATTGGAGAAAGGTAGACCAAGCACGAGAGAAACGGGGAAAGCGTGAGATCTGGTACAAGAAAAGAACACCAGGGTCCCAGCTTAAACATCGTTACATGAAAGAGATCAAGGAGACAGGATTTAAAGTCAGGGTTGTCGAGCAGTCAGGAACAACACTTAATAAGAGCTCGAGCAGGTTGCAGAAGTCAGACCCGTTCAAGCCGAAGCGGTGTGCAACGGCCGATTGTCTGGTCTGCCGAACTGACGGAAAGGGATCTTGTCGCAGTACCGGTGTAACTTACGAGCTGGTGCGTAAAGCCTGCTGTAACAAGTGTATTGTGGAGACGTCACGAATTACTTACACTCGCGGGAAAGAACACCCTAATGCTCTGGAACATCGAGAAGAAAGATCTGTGATGTGGAAGCATTCGTGTGATAGACATGGAGGGAACGTTCCAGAATTCGTGATGAATGTAACGGGAACTTGAGGACCTGATGTTGAGGCAGGCCACAGAGTCGGTTTTGATTAGTAAGATTAAAGAAAGAATGCTCATTAACTCCAAAACTGAGTGGAATTACGTCGGCATCCCAAGGAATGTTGTCACGTTGTAGCGAACTGTAGAGCCCTTGTTTCAAATGATAAGGTTCTGGTATCGAGCGGTCATTTTTCGTGTTTTGCTACATTTCGTATGTCTATATTCAAATATGGTATGGCGATCTTAGACGAACTAGTTTTGTAAATCGCACATGTAAATTAGTGTGACGAAAGTAAATGCAAATTAGTTTTTCCGAATTAAGATGAGTAATACTTTTTCTCAGAAATATGATACTTTGTGAGATTAGCAAATAACACTGCGCCGTGATTGGTTAACCGGAACCGATTGGATTGGATCAAATTCCCGCCAAAATAGTCACGTGCACGGTGAATGATTTAATAAGTCACTTTTCATAAGGAAAACAAATAATAATTAGAAAAACTCTTTTAAATTAAAACGAAAGTGAAAGATTCAAATCACTATTAAGTGAGAACATGTTAGGTCAGACTGTAGAATGTCTAAGTGAAAAGTGCAAGACTAGACCAAAACTGAAAACTTGTTTATTTTACAAATACGCTATATATTTTCAGATTTAATTAACATATCAGTGCCCATGTAATTTCTGTTCGAATTTCATCTACCGCAGCCTAGGCCTGGATTGCAGCTGAAATTAACAAATTTCTCTTAGAAAACTGCAGCTCTAAAAGACTTCATAATTCGTTGGATCCTGGATCCTTTTCAGCTAATGATCCCATGGTTCAAAATAATACCTCGCTGAAGAGTAAGCAAAGCGCTGGAACATCCCAAACAAAGTGACTTCAACAAGTCATGCTTGACTTTCCTTTGTTTTGAATGTCCCAGGCTGGAGCTTGTCCCCTAACATGGCGGAATTTTTGCTAAGTGGCCGTTACCTGAAAAGGAGCCAATTCCTTGCTTTCCATTTCTTTGTCTAATTTCGCATGCAGGAGACTATTGGTCCTGATTTAATAAGCCGGGTTCGTTCAGTTTGCCGAGCTCCCGGCAAGTCTGCTGAACACCGAGAAATGTTACTGGGAAATAAATTGAACACTCGAGAGAGTGTTTCATCTCGTTTGCAAACACCGAGAATGGAGTTGAAAATATGACATGCAGCGGGGCAGTTTTTCACGAAGTTTGAGGTGTTCAGGAAATGTGATAAAATACTCTTCTCAATCGAAGCTAAAACTACTCGAAACTGCGGAGAAAACCGAAAAATAAAATCGTAAAATCTTATGCTACTGAAGATCACATGTCCAAACCACCGTCACCGTTCTGATTTTCCTTGTTTTAACTTTTTTAATCGAGGTGAGTATATAATAGCCGGACTCAGCATCAAACCTGGTATACATACTGACAACAGGTAATCGCGCTCGCAAGCCAACCGTGTAACAGCGCTTTCTTGCGATCCACAGACCAAAATGATCTACCAGGTGAAACTGATATAGTGAACCATAAAGCTAAAAAAAACTCGCTAAATTGACCAGACAACCATTTTCCGCCAAGATCATTAGTGCTCGACTTAACTCGGTCGTTCGCGCAAAATCTAGTCCTTCCCGGGTAAACCAGGCTCATAATAAATTGCTAGAAGACATCTCGGCAAACCGAGCCAGCGCGGTTACAGTGGCCTGGTTCAAGTTACCAGGCCCTGAGGCTTTCAAGCCTTGGTTGATAACTAAGCGAAGAAAAAAGCCTTTGCGTTGGAACTGATACAAATACTGGGCAGCGAATGTTCCTGGTTTTGTAGAAAAGAAACATATATACCTCGGGTTACGAATTGATCAAACTTGTAAGTGTGTTTTAACGAGCTGTTTCGAGAACACGTTATGTAAAAGGTAAAATCAAAATGAGCCCAGTTTTCTCAGCGGAGTCTGTAAATATTCACACTACACGACCTTGATTCATAGAAACAGCATTTTCCATTCGAGGTCATATTATATCAAATGCAAAAATACTGCGCCTTTTATAACACGCAAACTTGAAAGTTAAAAACCCAACTAACGAGTGCGTTTTTCGCTAGTAACGGAGACGTAGTTGGAATCGTAACATCCTCGGAGACCCAGGGACAGTTAGTGGGGGCGAGGGAAAGTCGTAAAAGGCAAAAAAGACATTCGGCTGTAGAGTCTGCTTACGACCTAGCGTAAATCGAAAATCAGGAGTCATATGCTCGACGAAATCGAAGTCAGAAGAATCATATCGTTTTCAATTTCTTTCAGTTCCGCTTAAGACTCCGTTGCTTATGATCCAGTGAAAACGAGATTGTCAGGGTCGCAAGCAGAAGCATTCTTGTCCCCATAGCGGTAGCCTTTTTCGCTTTTTCGCTGTACAAAAATGCCAATTTCCAGCTGAGGTTTTCATTGCAGCAGTTTAAAAATGCAATTCCTTTTAGGAAAATATAATGCGAACGCGGTTTTGGTGCAGTCACAAGGTGGCTTCTTCAGTTTGCGGCGTTCCACGTATGTAATATGAGGGATTTAGAGAAATCCAGGCCATTTCCCAAGCGCTCAGAGAGCTTTGTGAATCATGTCCCTGGTTAAGACACGTCACCATCCAGGGATTGTATTGCTTTTTCATGTAGTGGTATTCAGTTGTCCAAAGGCTCTTTCAAGGTTCTGTAAAATTACTTTACGACCATAAGTACAAACTATACAAAATTAATGTGCAGAAGTAAACAGTCTTTTTTTCATGATGGTTGTCGTTGGCTAGGAACTGGTCTCTACGATTTTATTCAAGAAAAAGAGTGCGAGCAAAGCAAGGATCGAAGGTTTAAAAAAGAAATCTTTCACTCATCTCTCCACTCCATTAATATTTTTGCTCCCTCCAAGCGCCTTCTTCCTTTGTTCGCGATCTTTGTTGTTGATTTAGCGCATCATGGACCGAGCTCTAAACAAGTTTACATTTCAATGTTCTTGCACGCACTGGAGCAATGAGATGTAAAACATGGTAAACCACTAAGACAAGACTAAGATTCCGACTGTATTCTTAAATACCTTTTATTTCAATTCTGGTTTGTCCATTCTACAAAATTTTAAAGTCACGTTCGCATCTCAAAATTTGAACTAGATAACTAAAGCATACTTCTTATATCTATATTTGCTAAGTCAAGTACAAAAATGTCATTTACACTAGAAATTTACTCCTTTAGGTTTTGTGTGCTAATTGCGCCATAAACATAAATTAAAAAAATCAGTATTTATACTTGTCAAGCTGCAGACGCTACATCAATAAACTTATTCCATTCCTTTGCACCCTAAGAACATTGGAACGGGTTTCGATTAAGTGCCGAAAGTAATCTGCAATAGCAAAGCGCGCGAGTGACGTCATGTGTCAGACAAGACTCAGACAAACAAACTGGAATGGCGGAAGATTTCCCAAAAAACACTTTCTAAAACAGCCAATGTTCCTAAAACACTTTTTTGAAACTTAAACTTCGTCTAGATTCCCTTTATTTCTCTCGGAACACACTGATGTTGTCTGAGCCTCGTGGGGGTATAATCCGCATTTGCATTGTATTTTTAAACCTCGCGCGCTTCGCTTTTGCTTTGATTTTGTTTTACCACGCTTTGCGAATGGCTCATAAAAAATTCTCCCGCCAAACACTACAGCAATCGGGTTCGAAACCAGATCCAATCTCTACTTAGTCACAAGTTTTCCCTCGCGTCGCCTTATATTTTTCTGCGTTTCTCTTAATTGGCCATTGTAGGTCTTGTAGTAACTTTATTTTTGGTTTTACGTTACTCAGATGAAAAACACTCTAGTTTAAATCAGAAGCAATTACAAATTATCTTCCTTCTTGCTTTAATGGAGTTGTTTAATCCGCCTGCATTGAAACTGAAGCTCTTGCCTGCATGTTGATTAGAACTGTTCTGCTCTTTTAGGAAACACCATTATTATGCCAGAAAACTACAATGCTTATAAATGAAATATTCTCTAAACAGGAAAGTATTCCAGTTTTCTCAGTCATTACCAGATCATAGCAACTTGTGACTACCTTCACTCAGTTTTTAAACGTTTCCTTTTTACTGGCAGATAGCACAGGACAGCAGTTTTGTCAATTTTTCCTAAATTTTCCCACTCGTCCAAAGGAACAGGATAACGCTCCTCTGGTGGGATTCTTATGCCACTGTCAATTGGAAATTTGTTGATAATGAAATACACCCTCCCTTCTATTTCCACTGCACCAAGGTTGTTTGGGGGAATATGTTTTTGTTCAACAACAGACCAACTGTTGTTTTTCTCATTATAAACTTCTACAGTTGCAGGATTGCCTTTTAGAGAACCATATCTGTCTATGCAATCTTTTCCCCCTGCAACATAAAGTCTACTGTTTACTACAAAAAGAGTTGATCCAAAGTGAGGCTGGCAGGTTGATGCCTTTACTTCCCACTGATTTTTGCCTGGATCAAAACAATGAAGTGTGGCATTATGCATTTTGTCAGTGCCAGATGAAGTACGAAACATACCTCCATAAAGGACACACACCTTTGAATTGTGTGCCGTTGTTCCACTACTGTAAAACTTGTGTTCGCCTCTACTTCTAACACTTACTATACCAAAAGTCTGCAACTGACATTTAGACAAGCTATACCTTTGAGGAATCGGATTACAATCAGGACTAATTGCATACATATAATCTCCTATAACACATAAGTTGTTGATTACTCCGGATGAGTGTTTTAGCCTTTCCCTTACATTACCTTCTGTGTCATAACGATAAATGCAGTAATTACTCCAATCGCATTTCCCAGCAACAAACAAGTTACTGCCAACAGCCTCTGCACAGTAGAATTCCAATGCCTCAATTTTTCGTTTTACAGATGGCAAAAGTTTCCATTTTTTGGCATCAATGTCAAAAAACTTCATCATGTTCATTTGAACCCCAGGGAGAACTGCAATAACAACCTGTAATAATAAATGAAAGTTAATTTCAATAATAATATATAGATTTAGGCAGGCCTAAAAGCGGAGCTCCCATTTATCATTTTTTTTTGCTCAAGTAAATTACAGTGTTATCAAATAAGAAACCACACTATATTTCTAAGCTTATACGGTGGCCCATATAGATACAAAAAACCTCTCATGATTTTGTTGACGAAAGTGACGTCAATATATTATTCCTCACGTACGCACACAGGCGCAAAACAAATCTTAGTAAAACGTTTTACAACGTTTACTGTACACTAATTCGTAACACAGGGAGCCCAGACAAACTGTTTGTGTACACATTAGCATTTTTGTGTGCATTAGCATTTTTATAGCAAATGTATAGGATTTACAGAACGGCTCGCAGAATTGCGTGTAATAACGTAAAATATAAACAAATACATGCTAAATAAACGTAAGTTTATCTTACCAGTTTTGTGGTGTTGTTCTTTTGACTCGAAATTGCGAATTTGAGCGGTTTGAAGGATTTTGCGTTCGCTGCTTACTACACATATAATTATAATGAAAGGGTGGAAACTCCAACAGCTCCAAATTCGAACAGCTCCAGCGCCGAGGCGATTTTCGACCAGAAAATCCCATTGCACAGCTTTCAAACTAAGCAACATGTAAGAGGAAGGTTTGAGGAATCTTCTCGTATTGTTCGATCGAAAATTCATCCAAACGGCCCAGAGCTAGCCTTCGAACAAAAACGGGTAACCAAAAATTTTAAGCCGTCCGAATGCGTAGCGACAAAAAGTTGTGCCGAAGGGAATTTGCTATTCCCTAGCCTCTTTCTGATTGGATACAATTAAACAATGGTCGTTCAAGATTTCGTCCCGTGGATAGGTGGGCAAAGGCAAGATCAATACTCACTGGCATGGGTAGTGATGTCAATGGATCGACGCAATTTCGAGCCAAAAGAACCACACCACAAAACTGGTAAGAAAAACTTACGTTTATTTAGCATGTATTTGTTCATATTTTACGTTATTACACGCAATTCTGCGAGCCGTTCTGTAAATCCTATACATTTGCTATAAAAATGCTAATGCACACAAAAATGCTAATGTGCACACATGTAAAATAGTTTGTTTGGGCTCCCTGTGATTCGTAATACACCTCTAGGACCTGTATGAGTTATTCAATGTAAAAAGAACCTTGACCTTGTTTTGATTACTACAAAACTGTTAGGGCAAGAAAATCAACTGAAGGCAAAAACAAAGTACGTACAGAAAAACAAAGTGAACTCGCTGCTCACCCTGCGAGCAGAGCCCTTTCTTTTCCACTGATGTACTTGACAGGGCTCTGCAAGAATCGCGTCAAATCTTTGTTGAGCATGCGCGAGGCTTACGTGAGGCTTGCGCGTTAAGCTTGCGCGAGGATCACTTTATCTTAGCATGCACGCGCGGAATGGCGTAAACGATCGTACACGATAGTGTAAACAACGTGTTTTGGTTTACAAATTCTTTTCTTCAAAGAGCGTCTGAATTCCTTTGGTAAAACATGTCAAGCACCGCTTGAGGTCTTGTAAGTGACTTTATGGTAGAGCTGTATGATTTTAACCGTGAAATTTCTTCTTGGTTTGCGAAAAAAGCGAGATCTTAAATGTTCCACAACTGCACGTGCACTCAAACGGCAGAAGATGGCGAGAGCAATCGTCAGCTCTAGTGCTTTCGAGAGCGTACTGTGGGCTCCTTCTTGACCGTTGGTTTTTCCAAAAAGTTAATACCCGCGCAGCAAAAACCGGTTTGATCTGGACTGACTAGCCCAAACTTTGGGGCTGCGGTCACTTCAAAGAAATGACACGATTTATGCAGAGCCTCTTTTTCTTCCCAAATCTCAGCCGCAGGGAAGTTAAAAGAGGCTCTGCTCGCAGGGTACTCGCTGCTAAACCAGGGCTCGACACTAACTTTTCAACTTACTAGCCTAGTGGCTAGTGACAACTTAGATGTTACTAGCCAAAAAAAATTTTTACTAGCCAAGCGGTGATGTCTCCAGTTAAATATCTTCTTATATCCATTATGCCCGGGATTATAGAATTTTAAGAAAAACCAACAATATTCACGTCTCAAACCGCTTGACACAGTTGGCACAGCTTGTGTCACGCTTGACTGGTTTAAACGCAGCGAACGAATTTATCATCTCAATGAATTGCGCCGGTTTTAATTTTGTTCAATGGCCTTGTGTTTTCCTTACATCAAATCTCTCAGGCCGACAGCTCACAAAGGAAAATCCAGAGATTTTCCCGTAAAGACTTTCAGGACTCTGTTTTTCTGTGAGACTTCTTTGGAAAAATATCGAGACACCTAGATGTCATTGTAAACACTGTCGAGTCTTCTTTACAAACAGGTACCGGGGTAGAAACGTTTCAAAAGCAAAACAACTATCTGAACAATACTGCAAACTGTTGTTGGCGAAATTCAAATGCTAAAAACGGCTGATTTAAATTTGGAAGGATATAAATCTTTATTATGGCCTGCCATTCGTAAAAAAATTCCGATATTCAAAATGGTTCTGAACTTCGTAATGGTTTCGTGTTGGTAATGGTTTCGAGTTGTCGAAATGGTTTCGACAACGTCGTAATGGTTACGATTTCGAGGGTCTCCGAAATCCCGTAATTGTTTCGAGAATTAGTAATGGTTCCGACACCTCTTTTATGATGTGGTCACTTGTCGTATGGTGTCGCGGAAGACTGAGCACTAGTGTTATTGTTATATTATTTGTAATTTGTTGCCATGGGAATTTACACTCGTTCCTTCTTTAGATTTGATCCGAGAGACAATCGTGGAAGTTTCTTTTCTGTTGCCTTTTTTTATAATCTAAGAGTCGTGCTTGTTTCAAAAATCTCTTAAAAGAATTGATTATCTCCAACTACTAACTGGTACATTGATGTACTTTATTTTCATTTTTGTGTGTGCACATCCACTTTTCGTTTTTTTTGTTCTGTGTGTGTGAATGGAAATCGTGTCCCGTTTTTTTTTTATACTCTGTAACTTTATTGCAATATTTTTTTCCGCTTGGCCCAGCCACTTAGCTCGATTAGCCTCAGCTATTTCTAAGTGGCTGTGCTCAGTGTAAAATGGGGTTGACAGGCCTGCGCGACTCCCTAGCGCGTGGTTTAGCCTCTTTCATAGTTTGGCACGTACGAGTATATCGTTGAGCGATCGCCCTCTTTTGTACGAAATGAGGGGCGGATCTTTGTAAATTTCCCTCAGCAATGGTTGTTGTTCTATTAAATGCCAGTGTTTATCAGTATTTGTTTTAGGTTAGGCACTGCTGGTTGGTATTGTGTGACAAAAGGCAAGATTCGTTTGTTTTCCTTTTCTTTCGGTTGGAGAGCTAGCTTCCTGTCTTCAAAATTCACTTGTGATAGAGTCGTTTGAATGAGATTTTCCGGGTAACCTCTATCTAGCAAATGTGATTTGAAGTTTTTAATTTTCTCTTGAAATATTTCTTTACAAGAGTTTGTTCTGAGAAGTCTTAAAGCCTCTCCTTTGATGAAGCCTTTTTTAACTCCCGGTGGGTGAGACGAGCTGAAGTGTGTATATTGGAACGTCTCAGTAGGCTTAAAATGAGTTCTTACGTCAAGAACTGCGTCTCTTTCGAACCTTTTGCCTTTATAGATGTTGGTGTCCAGGAATGTTATTTCTGTGCAAGAAATTTCAGCCGTAAATTTGATCGTGGGGTGGTGATTGTTCGCTTGTTCAATGAACTGTATTATGTTCTCTCTGGCTATAGTCCATAGTGAGAATATATCGTCTATATAGCGTTTCCAAACTAGCGGTTTTAATGCGCTTTGGCTTAGGATTTCTGATTCTACCTTACTCATGAAGATGTTCGCAAAAGCGACTGCCATTTTTGTACCCATGGCCGTGCCATGTGTTTGTAGGTAGTTTTTTGCAGCAAACTGGAATGAGTGTTCTTGTAGAATTAGCCTTAGCGCTTTGTCAAGTAGTCGTGTAGGGATAGGAGGTTTGTTCATGTAGAATTTTTCGTATGCATTGCATACTGTTTGAATCCCCTCTTCTTGTGGTATATTTGTGTAGAGGCTAGTTACGTCCATTGAAACAAGTTTAGCGTCCGCTGGGACTTTCGTTTTTTCTATGAAGTTAATGAAGTCGGTAGTGTCTTTGAGATATGACTTCTGTTTGCCCTGTTGATAGGATCAACCCGAACAATTGATTCTCTCACCCTTCATCTTTGTAAGTAAATGCCACGTTGGCGTAGACCTGCCATCACATTGGTTTCACCAGTTCGGGGGAATGCGTTTAATTCCTCTTGCACTATAGTGTCCAGATCCTGGTCCTGAATTGGTGAAAAGTGTTCAAAGTTCAGTGAAAAACCAAGTTCCCTTCTTCTATTAAAAATGGTCTGCTTTGAAACCCCCAAGTCAGCTGCAATCTGAGTCCAACTGTTAAACTCACTTCTGAGACTGCCAGTTGCTCAGTCGACAGTAGGTAGCGAGGTCGGCCACGACCTGATGGTTGTGCAGTGGGAGGCCTATAGGCATAGCCATTCATCACTGGAAGTTCAAAGAGTAAATTATATATGGCCTTCAAATTGTCCCGCAAAGTCTGCAGTTGCCGAATTTGATCGGGGGGGTGGCCATTGCCATGTTGCAGGTAGACAACAATGCTCGCCAGGTGACGCATGGCACAGAGTACCCTATTTGCATAAAATTCACAGCGTTCTCTGTCATGCCTAATGTTTGGCATTTCAACGTCCACCTCTCTTAAAAGGGATACCACTGTGTTGACGAAATGATCCAGGTCATTGTCACAGTGAACACTGTAGAAGAAAATAGAAATAACAATTAAAATATGAACTGCAACTTGAAGCCCAGCAGCTAGTTTCAATACGTTAGCTGCAAAGGCTGTCGCAAGGTATTGTGGGAATAATCCGCCATATTTCAGGGCACGCGTTCAGGGGTGAAAACGTTGAGCAAACTCCCAACAACAATAAACATAAAAGCACAATCAGTAAATACAACCACAAACACGAAAATAATCTCAGAACTTGACCTCGTTTTAAGGTTGAGCTTAAATTTCAAAATCGTTTTCAAGAAACACAACTGATACTTCAAAAAGCTGTAAGCTCACCTTGACAAGCACGTAGCAAAGAGGAACGCAGCAAAAGCCAGCCACAGGAACTTCATTGAAACGGATGCGAATAGAGAACGTGCAAAATAAGAAAAAACGATTGCTGTTTTACTTTTTGACAATCTTGGGACTATTAGCTTGCAGGCACGTGGAAACCTTTCATTTTCGATAATCGAGAGATGCTTATGCCTAGTGTAAATTCCCATGGCAACAAATTACAAATAATATAACAATAACATTAGTGCTCAGTCTCCCGCGACACCATACGACAAGTGACCACTTCATAAAAGAGGTGTCGGAACCATTACTAATTCTCGAAACAATTACGGGATTTCGGAGACCCACGAAATCGTAACCATTACGACGTTGTCGAAACCATTTCGACAACTCGAAACCATTACCAACACGAAACCATTACGAAGTTCAGAACCATTTTGAATATCGGAATTTTTTTACGAATGGCGGGCAATCGCAAGTTTTGTCAGTATGCATATGATGACAAATCACCGATGTGTTGTTATGTTATCCCTTTATAGTTCCGCACGATTTTGCGCATGATTTAATCAGGAGAAGCTCGTGTTTTGTTCTACTAATTTCGAAACAAAAGAGAACATCGATGTGTGCTTTCAGAAAATGCTGTCTTGTTTGTCAAATGCCACGCAAAGAAAAGTAAACAGTCTTAAATTTGCAGACGTGCTGAACAGCAGTGCCCAGTAATATGATATGTCAACAAGAAATTCCGAGAAAATTGTTTGCGTATGGCTTCCTTGTGAATGACAGAAACTAGTTCGGCCAGTTTATTTTGTTTACTAGCCAAAGTGGCTAGTGGAAATCGAAAACCTACTAGCCAAAACTGAATTTCTACTAGTCTGTGGCTAGTTGGCTACCGTTAGTGTCGAGCCCTGTAAACACAGTAATTACATAGGCGTACGGGCCGGGGGGGCTGGGGGGACTGCAGCCCCCCCAAATTTTGGGCAACTCAGATTTTTTGGGCAGCAAAAGAAATTTGGGCAAAGCCAGTTTTAAAAGAAGTTTCCACGTTTTTTGTTTTTTGAAGAGATAGATATTTTCTATTTCAACCTGAAGTCGGCGTGGTAAAGCCAGTTAAATTCACACGAGACAGTGGTTGCCCAGCACGTGATTAGTTTCTGGTTATTAATGTAGTACATATCCTTGCAGTGATACCTGCTACATCGTGTTCAGCAGAACGATCATTCAGTGCGTTGCGCATATTGAAAACTTACCTGCGCAGCACCATGGGGCAACAACGTGTCAGTAATGTTCATCGCACTTATTAACATTGAAAGGGCATATGCCAACTCTGTAGTCAACAATGACATGGATCGCATCATTGATATCTTTGGCCGTCGAAATGGCCGAGACAGCTATTTCTTTTAACGTGTTTTATGAGCTCATATGATAGATTCATTTGTAAAAATATTTTCACTTCATAAGTAGGCCTATGTTAGAGCATCGTATATGACCCTCGTTTCTTTTCGACTTTTTCGTAAAAATTTGGGCAACTTGCGAGAATTTTTTGGGCAAATGGTTCACCGCCCCCCTGGTAAAAAATTGCCCGTACGCCTATGACAGTAAACTAAATGAACCAGGCTCACGCCACGGCAAACTGAGAAAATCACGGCGGCAAAACAAACACTGCAAATTGATGGTGCCGGTTATGTAAGTCATTTTAAAGCAGTGTTTGTGTAAGAATTGTGGCAGTTTGTGATTTGGAAAGTGGTGCACGCTAACTTAGAGTAAGCTTACGATGGTGTTTTGACTGTTTTGAACCGTCTTCTTTTCGTTGCGGTTTGGTTGCATGATTTATGCATCAGTCAATTCCAGCAGTGCCCATCCCCCCCCCCCCCGGGCTAACCCCCGGGCATTAGCATTTCTTTGGTAAATTCCCCGGGGTGGGGATGAGGGAACCGGGCAAATGCCCCGCTCCCGGGTTGATTGTTTTCAATCTCTCGATAGGTGATATAAGAATATAATACAAGTTGTTGCTTCTTGACAATGAAGAAATAACTAGAATTCAGAAAATATACCTTTAAAAACATCCATGAACATCCACGAGCTTCTCTAGTCCTTCATGGACTAGCTAATCTGCAACGTAGTCCACGTCTTGGCCCTATTCGCCCTATTCATAAATGGCGGCTGCGCGGAACGGTCTGGTTTCGAACACATGAAAGCGAGGCTTGGTAGGCCACGCATAACAACGCCTCACAGCTCACAACAAAAATGGCTTCTTCTAGTCGAGATTATGATACAGTCATCCTCACTGAAGACGATATTCCCGGAGCTTCTCAAGCTGGAAGAAACCCTGCTTCACTAAAGAATGAAGAACTCAGGTTTAGGTTGCGATGTGGAGGCGATTCGCTGAAGGGACTTAAGACTAAGGCACAGCTCATAAAGCGGTAAGCATCAAAACAATGAAACCTCGAAGCACATGCTCGCATCTTTGTGAAAGTTTTCCACGAAATTTTGTTTCCGTAGTATTTAGAATTCTCTCTTTTTTTGCAGAGTCGACGAGTATATTAAAAATGGAAGGGATAAGATGGTGATCGATCCCGATCCCGATGAAATATACACAAAACGAATGCAATACTTAAACAATCCCAAATCATGAGAATAAAAAGGATCGATTACCAAAGACAAATAATTATTGTTTTGGTTTTTTGAAAAACCTTTCACAGGTACATGTACAACTAAACAACATGATGTACAGTTATGTGCGAAACCAAATGAGGGGATTTGGTATTGATATTGGAGTTTTAAAAGTTAAGGAGAGTTGCAGTAAACATATACATTACCAAATATGATCAGGTATAATGTGAAATCATTTTTTAAAATAGTGATCAGCACCTTATTTTTTTCAATTTTCATAGTGTGCAATGTGGAAATGACAAATGAATGACAAATGTGAAAAATTGACATACATGTTTGCATGATTGGCTGCAAAAACAGAATACATGTAGTTACAAGTTCCAGTCAGCACAAGATTTTTTCTTCATTATAATCAGTTTGTAAATATTCACAAAAGGTAGAATGTTAAGTCACAAAAGGTGATTCAGATGCAGGACATTTAACTCAAATGTAAAAAAGTCTTTATTTACAAAGTTGGCCAGCTCAAGATCTACATAATTGTGGGCATGTGCTTTGTTATTAGATGTTTAATATTCCTTCCATTTACATGATGAGATTAAAATGTCCTGCCTCTGGTCACAGCTAAACAAAGATAGGGATATACATTGTCAGTGGTGGCATTTAATAAGGAAACAGTTACTCAGGGCTGATTCAAGTTAAAAAATATTATACTAATTTTGTACAATATTGTGCTACAATATTATTTTTTTCACTGGATTTGAAATAATCATTTTATATACATACAACCCTATGACCTGCCTGCTTGTCACTGTGTGTGAACTCAAGATTAATTAAGCACTAATAATGGGATCCTGCATGTTGCACAACATGGCACACACAGACCACATTTGATTCACTACCCCCAAAAGGCTCAATGGAATAACCCCCTCAAAAATAAGAAAATTCTTCACCTTATTTATTGCTCTTTCCACATGGATTCTTAAGCTAGCAATTTCTTGTGTTGCAATCACATCTTCAGCTGGCATCTGATCAGACCTTCCCAGAAAAGGAGGGATGTTCAAGGAAACACCAAGGGGTAGAATGTCTTCAATAGTAAAGCCCTTGTCAGCCATTACAGAGTCCCCATTTGAAAAGGGAAGGTCCAAGAAGCCACTTCGCTCTACTATTTCCCTGTCAGATATACTGCCAGTATAGAGTTGGCCAATAAATGTTAAGAACCCTTTAGGTGAAATTCCCACTAATGCCTTTAAAGTGGTATGGTGTTTATACGAGCTAAACAATTCACTATTTAATAGAAGGCTGCTAGGCATTTCACAGCGGATCTCTGTACAGTCAATAATGACCCTTGTGGTTGGATACTTCGCCTTAAAATCCTGAGGCATTGTCTCATTTACTATTTCTCTAGAAGGCCAAATATTTATTTGACCAAGTTTCAAATACATATAGTTTATCCAAGAAATAAAGATTCTGCTAACAGTTGGCTGAGAAACATTAAATAAGTGAGCTAAATGTAACTCAGCAAAACCTTGCCTCAGTCTACACAATGTCAAAAAAAACTCATCTACTGGTTTTAGAGACCTTGGCCTTCCTTGTTTCACAGGCTTAGCATTGCCAGCAACTTCCTTTCCAGACAACCAGTAATTTATGTTTTCTCCCCTGGCTCCAGGGTCCAAAAAGTCGTACAGCGCCAACATAGTCTCATAATTCGGAAACCCCGTATAAAATGTTACCAGCGAGTCATTTGATGAGATGTTTTTTAATGAAAACATCTGTTCCTCTAGTTGCTCGTTCTTCTGTTCCAGAGACAGAATTTTGTCCTTTAATTGCAAAACGACTGCTTCCAGTTCTTCAATTTTTAAAAGAGCTGCAGACAGCTTCTCTTGAAGCTCGGTTGTTATTATATTATTATTCTCCTCTCGCTCCAGTGTTTGCGGTATTTCTTCTGTTTCCGGAGAAGACGTCCCGTCGGCCATATTTGTAGAAGACGAATCATTGCATGTAACTTCGCTGAATTCGGTCGCCGAATGCGTAACTTCGCTAAATTCTGACGCTAAATTGTTTGTCACGGTTGTAGCCGTGAAGCGTGGAGTTGGCGGCGGCCGTTTGCGGGGAGAACTTCGCTTCCATGCGAAGATACCTTGCACAGCTTCTGGTTTGGGACTGATCCTTCCATTAAGACTTTTCTTCAGATCTTCAGGCTTAAAATGCCTCGAACAAACCCTCGTTCCTTCTAATATAGAAAAATACTTGCCTACATCTCTTCTAATGGCATGGATCCACTGCTTTCTTGTACTTGGATCGTCTGGAAAACGAAAAAAGGATTTCTTTTCCCCCGTATCTTTGTCTCGCTTATCCTTCTTCGTACACAACGGAACGCAACAATGTGTTGGCATCTCTCAGCTAATCTCCGAGTGGAAAATATTCTTGTCGACCAAAGTTGTCCCCTATAAAGACTAAGGGAACCTTTTACCCAGCTATTTTTCAAAAGATAAAAGTTTCAAATATCTTCTCATAGTTTTTACAGCCAAGGCACTCCAATATAATACAAATCTAAGTGCGCTTCAAGGTTCAGCTGGCCTACCAAGCCTCGCTTTCATGTGTTCGGAACCAGGCCGTTCCGCGCGGCCGCCATTTATGAATAGGGTGTTATATGGTTTCGAAACCACGTGTCAAATGCCCGGGGGTCAACCCGAGGTACGCAACTGCCCCACCCCCGGGACAGGCAACATTAGGAAATGCCCCGGGGTTGCTAAATACCTAAGAAAATTTTATATTGAGAACTGAATGAATTTTCTTCATTTCTGGTAAGTAAATATGCGGTGGGTTAAGTCTGAACCCACTCAGCCTAGCACAGGTAACTCGCAACGAAACCGGCAAATTCAACACACTCACTAACAAGCAGTGATATTATAAAGAGAAACAAAACAAATGCAAGCGAGCCGAAATCGCGATTTTGATCCGTGAAGCTAAATAATTTGTTTTCAAAATCCAATAATGAACATCACAGTTAACTCCAATGACTAAAACTGAAAATAATTAGTCTAAACAAAATATTTACTAAACAAATGTGTCAAATGTACAAACATGAACAGGCTTGATAAATATTTACGTGAAGATCTGAAAACCGACACAACTTCAAATTCATTCATAAATGAAGTATAATTCTCTCAATATAAAATTAGGCTTATGCTTAGTGTATACATTTACGTTTGTTACCTCATTATTGAAGAAGGCTTATAAATTCTGCAGGGATAAGCTTTCAAACCAGCCCAGTAATATCGGAGACGAACACGGCAAATTCGTTGCAAGCTTAGTCCAACACAACCGACATATACATTATATGAATTATCACCGAACATCAATTTCGCTCTTTCCATCGGTGTAGCCTTTAACAGTCTTTTATCCTTTACTTCAGTGAACTTGATCGGCTCTGAATTCACTTTTGTTTGAGCTCAATTCAGTGATATTCAGCCTTGCTCAGCCGTAGGTCGAACCCTGGACATCGCGCTGTTTTTGACTTGTTGTCCAGTATATCATGTTCGAATCGGCAATTATTTCGGATCTTCCCGTTAAGAGGTTGTCCTAAATCACTTGGCATAAGTTTCCATGATGTAGATGAGTAAATAAACCGGGAAATATTCACGAAAATCGATGTTTGCCAGCAGCTTTCTTCGCGGCTTTAAAGGTGAACAGCGTGCCAAAGATTTGCCGCCTTTTCGTACAATTGCTTCGTTTAAGTTGAAATGAAATGTCCAGATCATTCATTTAACATGAGAAAATAAAAGTGAGTCCGCAATGCGTACATATGTGGACTTTCATTTGCTTTTGATAACAAATGAGTAGATGAGCCAATGTGTGAAAGTCCACATAAAAACTAAACTAATTATTTCTAAAATAGATTTAGCCAAGCCTAAAAGCAGAGCTTGTGGGTTATTTACCTTGCCCTTTATTTAAATCTGAATTTACGCAATGACAAAATTATCAGGCTAAGTAGAAAACTGAGTACTTGAGCCCGCGATCAACTGGAAAACCAGTACCTGGTCAGCGGTCAACTTCCAAAAAAGACGTCACCTTGATTGGGAGTGACTATTCAGCACTAAGTTGATGTTGTGAGACTTCTCATTTTTTCATACGTGAAGTATAAATCACACTTAACATTTTTTTTTTCAAGTTAAAAAAAGTGTCAACAATAGGATTTGAACCCGGGCCTTCGGATTAACGCGCGGGAACTCTATCCACTAGGCTACCGACGACCAGCTGCAAGAAACCGTAAAATTTTGGCTATATATCCTAACCTCAATATAAAGCTAACCGCGAGCAAACTAAGCTAACGTAGGCTAACCGGAGTGCTTTTTAGGCTAAACGGAGTGCTAGTAGGCTAACCGGAGTGCATAGTAGGCTAACCAACGTGTATAGCAGGCTAACCGCAGTGCTAAATAGGCTAACCGGAGTGCTGTTTTGTATTCACTACATGAACTGAGTGTTACGTGGTATAAAAGGTCATGAGGTGTCTCCCTATTGTCTCATAACATCAACTGGACCTCGATTAGCTCTACGCCTGAGCCCGCGATATGGTCATGTGATACTGGTCAGCGGATACCTTGTTTTGACAGCTGTCAATTGAACATGACATGGAAGTTCAATATCAAAGATTTAACTGTAACCAAGGACCAAGGCGGTTATTGTCATGTGACTCCCCTCCCCCTCCCCCAGAGTCTGTACGGACGGACGGACGGACGGACTGACGCTCGTACGGTCACGTGATTACCAAATTTTCTCGGCTTGATGGTTTACCAAAATTTGTTACCCATGGTGCTCCGCTGGCGCGCTTCGCGCGCTGGAGCTCCCCTAAATACACATGCAAAAATTTCAGCAAGCTCAAAAACATCAATTAATGCAAAGTTAGACCGATTTAACGAAAATTATCAGTGTATAAACTAATATACTAGCAACTGGACGTTTGTGCAGCACAAAAGAGGCTCTACGAAACTACTGAAGGCTACCAATCGAGGATTTTCTTTCGCGACAGCTCGTAAAGAAGGAGATCACAAGCCTGAATTGAAGTCGCACATTTCAGCTCATTCCCATGTAACTGAATGAGGATAAAAGCACCTGGTAATGCATGACAGAGAGCTTTAAAATTCCGTAGCAGTATTTGGATTTACAAGCTTGGCAACTCCGTAATGTTTTAACAACGATTCGGAAAGGTAAGCGACCGAACACATTTTGTTTGTCATCCACTTGCAGATAAATTTTTGTATGTGTATTATTTTTTCTCGTGCAATTTGGGATAAATCAGCACTCGTAACTAAGACTACAAATTGCACTCTCTACGGGCTCGTGCAATTTGGTTAGCCTTTGAAAAATTTACTCCCAAATTGCACTCGAAATCATGTGATTACCTATACAAATAATTTGATGAAGTTATCAAGAATACTGGATCACACGGAGGGGTTGGTGAGTGATTAAAGATTGCGTGACGACAGCCAAACGGCAGCCGTTCAACTAGTGCAACAAGCTTTAAAAAAGATAATTATCGCAAAACTTCAGTAAACTGGTAGCGATTACGGCACAAAATGTTGACTTTCACCCATAACTTTGCCTTGGAGGAAAAGATGGTAAAGACCGTCTTTGCCAAACCTTTGAGTTACCTTTGATCGCGACAAAGGACGTCTTTGAATTTGATCAAAGGTAATATGTATACGCCTTTGACGCCTTTGTGATAAAGGTACGGTGAAATGTGAGTTGATTCGTGTAAAAGGTACCTCCTCGGGTGTCTCGAAAACTCAGACCTCGAAAACTCAGACCTCAGACCCGAAAACCTCAGACCCTCTGGGTGTCTCGAAAACTCAGACCCGAAAAACTCAGACCCTCTGGGTGTCTCGAAAACTCAGAGTCTCGAAAACTCAGACCCGATGAAATAAAATTGTTACAAGCCGGCTTGACTATTCGTAAACTTGAACTGATCACGAAAATAATACTTAACATTTCTATCGATTCTTGGTAGTTGTATTTCACACGTATAAGGAAAGTCTAACCACAATGCGAAGAATCCATACCAGCCAAATTAGCGCGAGGTACGTTGCGTGACGATTTTCGCAACAGGACAAACATAAAGCGTCACGTTGCAGAAGCAGATATTCGTAACCGGAAATAAACCTTATGGGGTCATTATGCTTCTTTTATTTCAACAACAACAACAAAAATTTATTAAAGTATTTCCATAAAAAAAATACATGGTATTACCTAATTACACTTAAGAAATTATAAAGATATATAAAATACAATCAGAAATAAAAATGCGATTTTATCATTTGGAAAATGAAGTTTCATGCCTAAGAGACATTGCTTGAAAAACAAAAGCAGCAGTTGAACGACCTACAGCAGGATCAATGCTGTTACAAAGAACAAAGATTTTGCATTAATATCAAACTCATTAAAAATACGATATTTGGCTGTCAACCGTATATTTGTAACTTTATATGAAAGTTTTTGTTCTTTTTTCTTGGATATGGCAGAAGTTATCAATCATGTGGTCTATTACGATAAAACAAGTATTTCTTCGTGAATGAAGTTTCCAAACCACGAGTTCATTTCATTCCCTTACAATGAGCACTCCAAAACTCACTTTAAATTGCTAAATAATAACATTGCAACTGTTTCCTTTGGAGTGTAATAAACAAAACAATTGGTTTTAAAATCGATGACTGGTAAAAGCCAGAGATGCTCAACTAAATCACAGCAATGTCAATCCTTTTACAGACTATAATAAACAATGTCAATTAAGTAGTGTATTTCTGTGTATACAATCTTTGCAACGCATCACTTGATTTTACTTTGAAGAGCAAACTTTTTGGTAGTCCAGCTCCACTTTGAGCAGGTCGAGATGCGATTGTTGTAAACGGCCGAGAACGTCGGAAGGAATGCTAATAAGGGTTGAATTAAAATAAGGGAAGCGCGATGTAATGCAGCCTCGCTTTACACAGTAGTACTTTGTAGTGAGCTTCGCAGAGGGGAGCTTGGTTTTTGGATCAGTGGGAGAAGGGTACATCCACTTTTCTCGATGGGACAAAATGATGTCGAAAGGTCATATCCGGTTGTGAGTGTCTGCTCCCTTAGCGTGACGCTTTATTTTTTGTTCTATTGCGAAACCATCACGCAACGCACCTCGCGATAAATTGAATTAAATGGTCTGAGTTTTCGAGACACCCAGAGGGTCTGAGTTTTTCGGGTCTGAGTTTTCGAGACACAGAGGGTTTGAGTTTTTCGGGTCTGAGTTTTCGAGACACCCAGAGGGTCTGAGTTTTTCGGGTCTGAGTTTTCGAGACACCCAGAGGGTCTGAGTTTTTCGGGTCTGAGGTCTGAGTTTTCGAGGTCTGAGTTTTCGAGACACCCCAGGACCTGCATGCTAATCTTTCACATCTGTGTAAAAGTTAGTTATCAATATTTGATGAGATGCGAATCAAAAGCGAAATAAAGTAAACTTTTAATGGTAAGATCAAATACAGTTTTTACGCGCGCTCTGCAGTCTTCAAACAAAAACAAACATGGCGCTGATAGACACAGTGTGTTGTTGTAGGTTTTATTCGTTTGTTAGAATGAAATATGAAAAACAAGTCAAAATGAAAAGAATCTAGCAATTTGGCAGGTTTTTCGTCGTTACCGTGAGAACCCACTTTTAATGCAGCGCACGCATAGTTTGTTGAAAACTGAGATTGGATGCTTAAGTATAAATTTCTCAGATATGCGCATATTCTCAAAAACCACGCGTTAGAATTTTATAAAATTTGGCAGGAAGATACTTCAGGAAGAAAGTACGTGGATTATTGCAAAATATATGAAGTTTAACAAAGGAAATTGTAAATAATCCAGTTCTCCTTCAACAGAGGATAGCTAAAAATCTCTCTGTTAAAATATTATTACAAGTTCGTTCAGGCAAAAGATGGAGAAAATCTAACGACTAAAAACTTGATTTTAAGGGTATATTTATATCCAGTCATGTTTCCATGGCAAAGAGAGACTCGTCAACTTAAATATTAAAACACGGAAGTCTATCTTTTAATATTTGTCTTGCCAATTTTGGAGACCTAGCGATCAACGGCTTTAGAAAAATTGCAAATGTGATACACGTATTTCAAAATGTGTTCAGCCACCGCAAATGCGGATCCAGGAAAAATGGCGACCGTTTTCCGAAAACATGAGCACTGAAGGCGCGAACCTGTAGGGGAGAGGTCAGAGGCATTCTCAATCAGGAAAATTTAGCATTGAATCCCAAAATACCATTTTCGGGTATTTTGAGTCACTCGGACAAAATGCTGACGACTTCCTTTAAACGCAGAAACTGGTCTGGGTCCGCGCCTAGGCCCAGTTGTTCGAAGCGTGGATAACGCTATCCACCGGATAAATCGCTATCCAGCGGACAAGTGTTGGCAAAACAAACTACGCTATCCACTGGATAGTGATTTATCCGGTGGATAGCGTTATCCAACCTTTGAACAACTGGGGCCAGATGTACAAGCGTACGTGATTTAATGTTTTTTTTTTTCAAGTTTGATTGTGCAATTAATGAACTCCACTGATTATTATATTAATATACAGTTGGTGCAGTTTATATCATTCTGTATTGTAATGAGGGACAAGTTATTGTCAAATTCTTGATTACTGTTTGCTTGTTTTGTTCCGTTTTATTATTATTGTTATTATTATTATTTTTTTTTAATAGAATTTTTCAGATTTCTTTACGCTTTTGCAATACTGTAATTTTTATGGTCATGCAAATAAAGCTCAAGTGTTGTTGTTGTTGCTGTCGCATTGAGAAAACTGATATTCACAAAAGCAAAACTATTGAAAGCCAGAACTTTAACTGCTTTCGCTTACCGTGCTCGTTAATCGTGGTTTAGTTTTCTCCACAGCAAACTTGGAGCTAAGAGAAGGCACATTATTGTAGATAGACGCGTCACACAGCAGCTTGCCAATCTCTGGATCTCGCTGCATCTCCTCTGTATCCAGTTCTTCAATCACAATTTTGATTTCCACCAGCCCCAGACGAACAGCTCCGATAACTTTGGCCGCAAATGCCATCCTCTCTTCTTTCTTGTGTTTAATCCACTGCATCACCGATTTGAAGACGAACGTCTCCGAAGGTGCGCTGAGGTCATCTCGAGTGAGGAGGCTGAGTAATTGGTCTTCACTAATATGGGCCAGAAATTCATCGCTTTCACAAACATCCTTGTACTTGGACGCCATTTTATTCTCCGCTGCCTCTTGCAGATCTTTCAGACCGCGGCTATTGGCGATTTTCCAAACGCGACAGTACGTTTGCACATCAAAGCGAAGTTCAACAAACTCCCTCTTCAAGAAATCACAACACGGTCCAACAACACTTGTGACTTGAAGATAATCAGCGGCGGCAAGAACTTCAAATACGTTTTCCTCGTTGACATGAAGAACTCCAGTGTAGATGCAGTCCATGACAATCCTCAAAGCATCTGGTGAAATGCTTCTTTCTGTCAGTTCAATCACTTCCTCTTTCGACTCCTTCATTCCATCTGTAAACATGGCGTGGAAATAATCACTATTCGCAGCGAGTACAATTCGATGAGCTGGAAAGACGTCTTTACCCAATTTTAAACGAACGTCGATGAATTCACCTTGGTTTCGAAACTGAGCACATTTTGACAAAAGATCAACGGAATGGGCGACCATCTTGCGAATTTTTGCTGTACACAAGTTTGTGACTCGCCCTGTTATATTAGTAATTACAATGCAAACATGGATGATCGTCGCGTGATAATCGTGTCTGCCTTTATAAAAACAGATCACTTCCTGATTCGTCTCCTTCATTCCATCTTTAAACATGACGTGGAAATAATCGCTATTCGCGGCGATGAGCTGGAAAGACGTCTTCACCCACTTTTAAACGAATGTCGATGTATTCACCTTGGTCTCGAAACTGAGCAAAATTCGACACAAGATCCAAAGAATGGGCAACTATCTTACGATGTTTTACTTGCACACGTTTGTGACTCGCAATGTCCGTGATCTTCGTGTCTGCCTCAAAAGTCTCAAAACTTTACGCAATCAATGTCACAAAACTGTTAGTTTGCTTAGTAACCTAGCTATCAAACCCATCCCGAGAGCCTGCGCGATCAGTTGACGAGGGTGTATGGGTTTGGTAGGTAATATCGATTTTTAATTTCTTTTCCAAATTAATCACAATTATTGAATTCCATGTTAGACTACATCTCATGCTAGGTTTGTCGGGCTGATTTGTCGGCCACGATCAACCTTGATGTATCGGAAAGCGAATCAGCTCGTGTGAACGGCGATCCAATGGGCCCGCGACTTAAAATACGATAAGTCGGCCAGATTAGGAAAAATCTGTGACTGCTCACAGAGTTT
>OY855904.1:48207760-48272760 GCA_963693305.1 Meandrina meandrites
GAAAGCTTAATGTACTATACAGCACATTAGTCTATCATCCTCGAAGATCGAGGTTACAATTACAATATATCAAATATATATCGGGTGAAGGAGCTTGCAAATGTTCGAAAATCTATTACCCCACTGAAGCCTTCATTATTATCTAGCAACTCCTGAAAGTTAACGAACGATAACCTGAGTAAACAGACTCATCGAGATTCTTTCAAGACACAAATTCCTTCTAGCCATTGCAAATCACAGTTTCATATATGTCTCGTCCCCAGAGACGCGATCCTTCTGGTGTGCGCCAGGGATCGATACCTCTGGCCGCTCCAACTTTCTAAGCATGCGCAGAGTACTCGCTCTGTATTTATTAGCGAATCAAATCTGCTAGATTTCACAATGAGTCCGTGAATCGCGGACTTCCGCTGGCGGGCAGAGGTCTCGATCCCTAGCGCAGACCAGAAGGATCGCGGCCTCTGGAGACGAGAATGAGTTTTATATCTAAGAAATCGGCTAAATTGAAATACAAATCTTCGCATTGCAATATGCAACCAATAAGAGCATCGATACCCTGTATGATGACACTGCTCACAGTCCTCTAGTTTTTCACATGTTTCTTCAATCGGGGAAAAAATCGTGAGAAAACTGAACGCCAGGGTTGAGCAAGAAGCGCGAGGTGTGAGTTGTGCTTCGAGCTCGCGCTCACTTGTCGCAGTTTCTCTCACGTTCTTAAGCATTGAAAAATAGAGAGGCTGCCTAAAAGGTTTACTGTAGGATGCTCCTAAAATATTATCGCTATTCTTTCTTGTCAACCATTAATAATTAACCAGAAGGTAAAGCCAAGCTCCTCAATGAATATGTTCTGTAAACCGAGCTTAGGGACGGACCATTACAAATAACCGGTGGGGTTAAAAATTTTCGGAGCAGAAATATTTTTTAAGTCCTTCTTGTCTGCAGGATTTTTCTCGGTTGTACGAATATTTTTTAAGGCACAACCGCTTGCAGGATTCTTTTAGACAAGATTCCTTTGCAGTGATTTTTTTGGGAAAAGTCGCCCCTCCCCCTCCCCCCCCCCCCCCCCCCCCGCTCCTTCCCCTCCAATTATCACTAATGGTCTGTCCCTTACAAAAATATAAGCTTACTTGAAAGCTGCTACATGATTTAAAAATCTACTTTAAAAAAAATCAGCCTAGGTGTTATTAACCAATACTTAACTGAGATAATGATGAAATGACCTTTTAATATAAAAAATCTACTATTTTTTTGTCATTTTAAAATTGGAAAACATATAACGGAAAAAAGGTGGGCGTCCAGTTTATCTTTTACAGAAAATAAAGAGTAATTAATCTTCGTTTTACCCAGTCGTTATTCCCTAATTTTTAACGCACAATGTAATTGCGGGTGATGACCACAAAATCACAGTCCATGGCAATCTAAACATTCGATTCAGTTGAAAAATGTGTCTTTGTTTTCTAGCGCTAAATGTTTTAAAATTCTAGACGTTTCGGGACTACTGCCCCTTCATCAGTGGAAAATAAACATTCCATTTCGTTTCACAGATAATTATTACAATGGTTTACTACACTAGGATGGTTGTTTGGAGATCAGGCTTCCTAGGGGAAGGACATTCATTTGAAGATTCACGGTAAAAAGTGTCAAATCACGGCCCACCATTTCAACCACCCTAAAATATGCATAAAAATATGTTTGTCTGTTTTAGCTTATTTCTGCTTTCAAACCCTCTGTCTTTACTGGCAAATAACACAAGACCGCATCTTTATTAATTTGAGTTAATTTTTCCCACTCATTCAAACACATGTGATACACCTCCTCTGGTGGAATTCTAATGCCAACATCAACAGGAAATTTGTTCACAATGAAATACACCCTCCCTTCTATTTCCACTGCATCAAGGTTGTTTGGGGGAATATGTTTTTGTTCAACAGCAGACCAAGTGTTGTTTTGCTCGTCATATACTTCAACTAGGGCTGGACTTCCATTACAAAGGTCAGCAATATAAAGCCTGTTATCAACCACAAAAAGACTGGATCCAAAGTGAGGTTGGCAGGTTGAAGCTTTTTGTTCCCATTCATTCTTTGCTGGATCAAAACAATGCAATACAGCTGGTTTATCAACCCAGACCTGGGAAGCAACGGCACGGTTCGGCGCACCATAACCAAATGAGGGTTGTTCAATAATTTTTTTCTCAACCGTCTTGTGACCGTGAAGCACATATATATGTGACTTCCAAACTGCTGCTGTTACATCGGACAGCTGTGAACTCGTGTCACAAAATTTTGAGAAACCTAAATTGGCTCCGCCTTGCCATTTATTGTCAGCTAGAGTATACCTATACATGTAACAGTTTGCTCCGCTACTGATTGCGTATAAATAGTTATCAAGAGAACATAGACAATTAATCTTACTGTTACCGAGAGCATGAATAAGAAATGGGGGAAGTGTTTCCCACGAGTTGCTAACTGTATTATAACGATAGCTAGCAAAGCCATTCTCCTTTTGTGCAGCTACATACAAGTAATTACCAACATACTCTGCACAGAAACACGCTGTTGCTTCGGTTAATTGCGCCATGTATGGCAATGGTCTCCACGTTTTGCTTTCAACATCAAAATACTGCATCTGAGTCTGAGGGAGAATGGCAACAAGAACCTAAAATGAAATAACTAAAGTTAATTCATACTATGCATGAACTTGGGCTTATAAGAAAACGGTAAACAAAAATAGTTAACAGTAATTTAAGAGTGATTTACACGGTACGAATTTCTTGCATGCGACCAGCTTACGCCATGAATACAACACGAATCGCGTCGTGTAAATCAACCTACCACATCCTTACGACCAACACCACCACCACCATCACCAACACCACCACCACCACCAACACCATCACCATCACCAACACCAACACCAACATCATCACCACCACCATCTCCATCATCAACACCGTTACCGCCTTTAGCTGAAGAGGAAGAAATGGAATTAATGGAAAGCCCAGAGGAAAAACCAAGTAAATGGGGACCACCAAAAGAACTGGTTATGAAGGGATCAGAGTCAGTTGACCTGCAGACACTAAACTGCATGTTATCAAAAAATAAAGACAATCCCGGCTATGTTGTAAAAAGCAAAAAATCAAAATTCCACGGATATGCAATGGCAGACATAAAAAAGGCAAGAGATGAAATTCTTGAAAGGAGAAAAAAGGGGTATAAACAGCCCCACAGCGGGGTTTTCCACGATTGGATGACCCCCCCACTTCTTGACGATGAAACTGAAAGAGAAATGGAAGGAAGCGGAAGTGTTGATCCAAACGCTTTGGTTGAAAGGCTACACTTAAGCTTGGCGTCTATACAGGCGGGCAACACTTCACTGAAGCTGAAAAAACAGGTCCAGCAGATGTTAGGGTTGCTGGTAAAGCTAAAGGAAATAACACAAAAAGAAGCCCACAAAATTTTGAGTAATATTATATAAGCATGACCCATTTCCATTTCAACCTGTTGCTCGACTCGCAGCTGGCCAAACAAAACAACGCCAACAGCAAGTCACATGACTTCACAATTAACTTTGACCCGCCAATCGCTTTAGATCCCTACAAAACATACAGGGCGGCGTTAAATGAGCTGGTATCCATGTCTTATTCGTGGTACAACATCGCAAAACGGTACAACAACAACGTGTTCAAATGGCGGAAAAAAACAGAGAACTGGAAAACCGTGACAATTCCGGACGGGATGTATGATTACAAAGGTCTCAACACCACCATTCAGTCACTAATCGGAAGAGTGGATCCCAAGGATGAAAAATCCAAGTTTATTTTCCAGCTGTATTTTCACACCACAACGTATCGGACGGTCATTTTGTTGGAGGACGGCTACGAGCTTGATCTAAGTGGAGGAGAATTCGGCGCGCTGCTGGGTTTTGACAAGAAAACAATAGATGGAGCGAACAATAGGAGCGACCGCGTGCCAAATATAACAAGAGGCGTCGACTGGATCTACATCCATTGTGACCTCATTACAAGGGCTGTGGACAACATCGGAGGCGACGTTATGTTCTCTTTTTCAACCGCTGAACTCTCAGTCAGCTACCCCTTTTCAAAAGAGCCCCGCCGCCTCCTGTGGCACCCGGTGAACAAAAATAGAATCAATGCCATAAATATCAAAATCACGGACGGGCGCAACAACATTATAGATCTGAATGACCAAGACGTGGCTTTAAGTATCATCATCGAAGAAGAAAAAGAAAAATAATTTACACATAAGTATAATAATGAATCATCCGAGCGAGTGGGCGAGATATTATGACGCGCCGAAGGGAACCTATAGATACAAACACAAAGGTACGGGGGTTGTTAGAGACACCCTGATGAATATAGGAAAGCGGTTCAAAAAGAAGGCCACCCGCCAGACGTTGAAGAAGGCTGTAAATGAAGCCTCGAAGCAAATGCTGAAAAAAGCCACCGAAAAAGCCGCCGAAAAAGGGGCAGAAAAGATACAAGCTGTTTTGCGAAGTGGGGTATCAGCAACTAAGTTGCAACCCACACCCCAGGGTAAAAAGACCCCGCAGCGGGGAAGTAAAAAGACGACCTCACTTAGTACCGAGTCGCGGCAAAAACTGAAGAAGATGCTAAGTGGGGTATCAGCAACTCAGTTGAGCGGGGATTCACGGAAAAAGTTGAACCAGATTTTAAACGCGGGTCGGGCTGCAAAGTTGAAAGTAAATCAATATTTGGCGGAAAATTAAAATAATTTTTTTAAAAGATATATAACCGAAGATGTTCAGAAGCCACAGGCATTTGGAAAAAACAGAGTATGTTCGTATCGGGTTAGACAAACCGATCACTATCCCGGGTAACAATCAGCACCAGGTAAAAACAAACTATAAATTCACACTCACCGACCGAGACAACTGGTTTGACTGGTATAACGCCTACTTCCGGGCTGATTTCACTTTCGAGGCAACCGCGGATGGCACGGCAGTTGCAGCAGACGCCCGGTCAGCGCCCATTAACGGCTCATTTTCATTGATAAACAAACTTGTGGTGAAATCATCGGGCAAAAACATTTACAACGTAGACAACATTCACAAGTTAATATTCATCAAAAACTTGTTGGATTTTTCTGATGACTTTGCGAGGAGCGCAGCGAAAAACCAGTTTTGGTATCTGGATACAGATAATAGCAATGTAACGGCCGTCGCTGCCACCAACCAAGGAATCAGACAAAGGGGCTTGCTTGCCCACGCCGGCCTCACGGTTGAAACCCTCATACCGCTTAACAGGTACTCATTCTTCGAGGAGCTGAGTGACAAGCTTCTTCCCCCCATGCAGATGGAGTTCGAAATTGAGCTACAATCGGATGCAGAGCTGATTTGGCAAAACGATGGCACCAATCGCAGGGTAGTGGTGAGAAACCTCGAGCTGTGGGTTCCAATGCTGCGTTTCACCAGCGAAGGACAGAAGCTCGCAAACGAAAACTTTTTGAAACCTCAGAAATGGACGTACCTGAATGAAATGATCCAGCCCAGCAGCAGCCGGCGTGACGCTTTCGGTTCGTGGCAGATAAATCCCGGCGTAAAGGATGCCAAACATGTTTTTATTTTCATTCAACAGTCAAGGAAGGAAAACGCCTTGACTCAAAACCCCTACTTCTTCGACACCTTTGACATTGACGGAGACAATACAGCCAAGCTAGCGACCTGCCGGCTGCAGTACGGCTCTTCACAGTACTATCCGGAGCTGGACTACGACGAAAACTTCAAATTGACCATTCTTAATGACTTAATGAACTACCGGTACCGCAAAAACGACTACAACACCGGTGTGCAGCTTCAGCCCAACAACTTCGAGACGCTGTACCCAATAGTCTATTTTGACTTACGCGAAAACAAGGATAACATGACCAACGACCCGAAGCAGATGGTTTTCCACTACAGGCTCAACGAGGCGGCCAACGCGCAAGACTACACCATTTATGCAGGAATTTTGTACGAGTCTGAACTTGTTCTCAGGCAGGTGGGTAATGAGCTGGTGATGGTGTAAAAGTGGGGTAAACCCCACACCCCAAAGTATAAAATAATTTTTGTATGAAATATAAGAGATGACGACTTACTATCCGCACAAGATTTCACTTTCAGACGGGCAGAAGGTAAGCCTCGCGCGGGCCTTTGGGCCAGGAGAAGCTGTTACACTCAGATTCAAAAACGAGGCTATAACCGGAGGTAGCGACACTTTGCACTTGACCGCCAGACAGATCAAAAAAATAGAGCGCGCTATCAAAAACAAAACGGGCGTGGACATAGACATGAGCAAGACACAAATCAGACATGTGCGCAAAATAGCCGCGCAGGGGGCCGGCATGCGGGTAAAACCCCCAACAGGAGGAAAGGGAATGCGCATCAACCCTCCTCCATATTTCCGGCGTCCTCCACCATTTATTGGTTCTTGGGGCGACCAAAAAAAAGCCTACCTTCGTTGATGTCCCCTTAACTGATTATGACTTGCAGCGGTGGTGCCAATACTTGAAAATCCCCATTAAAGGTATATTTGCGAGAGATGAAATTGAAATCATGGGTAAAAACCACTCCCCTTGTATAATCAACATGGATGATCTTGGAGGGCCAGGCACCCACTGGGTATGCTGCTGGGGTGGGCGCGAATACTTTGACTCTTTCGGTTTACCCCCGCCCGCGGAATGGGAAATTGAGTTGATTCTTGAAGGTAAAAAGACCTTTCTTCGGAATGACAACCAGCTTCAGTGGGAATTCAGCGTGCACTGCGGCTACTACTGTCTGCTTTTTCTGAACGAACGTAACAAAGGGCGGACATTTCGAGATATTTTGAGCATGTTTTCAGAAAATACACACGCCAACGAGGCTGTGGTGAAGGATTATTTTACACATAATGTATAAAGATGGATGTTTACTGCGTGAAAGAAAAGCGCTTCACACCTAATGTGGTGGGAAGTGAAACATTTGCAACCACAAGAAATGGTAAAAGGTTGCTTAAAGTAAAATGTGCTAGCTGCGGCATTACCAAGACAAGATTTGTCAGTGCTCAAGAAGGAGGTAATATTTTGGATCCAATATTTAAGTGGAGCAGAAGTGGTTTACCCAAAAAGAAGAGAGAAGAACTTGCACGCGCTGAAAAAAGAATGTTCGGAGGTGGGGTTTTTGATACAGTTGGAAATACAGCAGCTGAAGCTTTCTTTGAGTACGGAGTTCCTTATTCAGTGCGGGCCATAGACATTTCTGTCTATATGGTTTCTTGCAATATGATTGGTCGAGGCAAAAGCAAAACAAAGAAATTTGACCGAGAGGAACTGGGTCGACCTAGACCTTGTGAACGGAAATGTGAACGGCGGCCATATTGCAACGCGACAACATCACCGTAAAAAATACACGCAAAAGCGGGAATAATTTAACGAGAAACAACATTTGAACGTCATGGATCATTTTATGTTCTAATTTTCGATATCGAGTGACATAAACTCTCCATTTTCGCACTCCGCTAAGGACGTGCGGACTCTATCGAGCACAGATACGATGCTCCGGATATTTCAACAAACCCTGATCACCCTGAAATCGAACCGCTTTAAGACACTCCTGAACATATCAATAATGATCGACGTTTGGCTGGCGTTATAGGGCATTCATTACGAGAGATGAGACCCACGTCCCTCCATCTAGAAAGAGGTTGCACTGTGGTGATATTCCTATTGTTCCTGTTGGAACTGTACTAAGGCATTTCCCGAAACAATCAGAACGTAAAGTTTTGTTAATGTTTATTGAAACTATGTGGACCGTCAAAATACATAGCTCTTCATAGCAGCTCAGTAGGTACTCTTGTTTCTGTTACATTGAATGGATTATATTCCGAAAAAGTACTGTAGCTATCGCAATGCTTCATTGAAAAATTTTATTAAAGCAATTACTTACTACTTACTTACTGCCCATCATGCCTATGTGGCACATAGGGCAGCAACGAAGTTTCTCCAACCCTGCCTGTCTCTAGCCAGTTTCTCAATGGTGCTCCAGCTGTAATTGAGCTCCCTTAACTCCGTTTCTACCGTTCTGCGCCATGTTGTTTTTGGGCGCCCTCTTCTACGCTTGCCTTCAGGCGTCCAGCGCATTGCAGTCCTAGCTATGTTGTTGTTGCCCTTTCGAAGCACATGTCCAATCCATCTCCATCTTCTCCTGGTGACAATCGTGCGAATATCCTCCTGCTTGGTTTGCTTCAGGAGCTGGTCGTTGGAGATTTTCTGCGGCCAGAAAATTCTCAGAATCTTCCTGAGGCTAGTTGTGTGGAAGGACGCTAGTTTTGACAGGTCATGTTCAGTCATTCGCCAACATTCGCAGCCGTAAAGGAGGGTTGACAACACACAGCTCTGGTAGATCCTAAGCTTTGTCTTTGTGCTATAACTTGCCGATCTCCACACTGGTCGTAAGCTCATAAAGGCGCCCCTTGCTTTGTTTAGTCTGTTTTGTATGTCCACACCAGTACCGCCGTCCTGGCAAAGCATGCTTCCAAGGTATGTGAACTTGTCGGTGTAAGAAATATCCTGTCCTGCTACCCTGATCTTTGACGGGGAGGGGACATTCACACACATAGCTTCTGTCTTCTTCAAGCTTATCTTCAGGCCAACCTGGGCGCTGAACATGCTGAGCCGGTCGGTCTTTTCTTGAATGTGCTGATGAGTGTGTGACAACAAGGCTATATCGTCCGCAAAGTCGAGGTCCTCGAGTGTAGAGAAAGGGGTCCATCGTATACCTCTACGCTGATCTTCCATAGTGCGACGAAGGACCCAGTCGATAGCAATATTGAATAGCACGGATGACATGACACATCCCTGGCGTACACCGGTTTTGATTTCGAAGCTCAAATCCCCCTGACCAACACAGCATGTGAAGTTCGAATAGAAGCATTTGATGATATTAACAATGCGTTGAGGAATGCCATACGCTCTCAATATCTGCCAAAGACTGTCCCTGTGAATGCTGTCAAACGCTTTCTCATAATCGATGAAATTCACATACAGTTGCCTGTTCCATTCAGAACATTGCTCAAGTATATTCCTTAGGGTAAAAATTTGATCCGCACATCTGCGCCCCTTGCGAAATCCAGCTTGTTCATTTCGCAGGACATCATCAACAGCTTTGGTGATACGCTGGATAATGACTTTGCAGAAGATTTTACTTGGCACAGACAAAAGGGTAACTCCACGCCAGTTGTTACAGTCACTTAGAGACCCTTTCTTTGGTATCTTAATTATTACTCCTGTACCCCAGTCCGATGGTATTTCTTCCTGTTCCCAGATCTTTGTAAATAAGGGGGTTAGGATGGTTGCAGCAAGCCCAGGGTCTGCTTTGAACAGTTCAGCATTTAAGTTGTCATTGCCAGGAGCTTTTCCGTTTTTCAAGGAATTTATGGCTTGGATGACTTCCCTCCTAGTTGGAACATCAGTGTTAACATCAAGGTCGATTGTCGCCTCCTGGATATTTGGTACCACAGTTGGTGGTGGCCTGTTCAAAACCTCTTTAAAGTGCTCCATCCAGCGCATTTCTTGCTCTCGCTCTGATGTCAACAAGGTGCCGTTCTTGTCCTTTACAAGCATGTTGGTTGTATGGCATTTGCCACTGATGATCTTGGTAATCTTGTACACTGTTCCTTGTTCGTTGCGTGCGGCTGCTTCCTCTGCCTGGGATGCAAGGTTCTCCATGTACCTCCGTTTATCTGCTCTTGCTCGACCCTTAACGTCCTTATTCGCTGCCCGGTACATCACTTGATGCCTTTCTTTAAGCCGTTGGGATTTTGAATCCATTACTTTCCTTTTCAATCTCCGTCTGTTTTCTATTGCTTTCCAGGTGTCATGTGACATCCATTCCTTCGGCTTTCGCTGCCTGTAGCCCAAACATGCCTTGCTGCTTTCGCTGTAAGCAGTCACAATGCTCTTCCAGTTCCTGTTCACCCCATCATCAATATTATCTTCCTGTTCGTCCATTTCCACAAGAGTCTCAAATCTGTTTCGCACCTCTAAGATAAAGGACTTTCTCACACTCGGTTGTTTCAATTGCCCCACATCGAAACGGCTGTGCCCTTTGGCTGGGCGCCCTGCACTCTTTAACTTCAGTTTGAGGCAGGCTGTCACAAGATGGTGGTCGCTTCCAACGTCAGCCCCTCTCCTCACCTTGACATCCCGAAGGGACCTCCGCCATTTGCCATTGATCAGCAGATGATCAATTTGATTTCTATCCCTGCCATTTGGGGAACACCATGTGATTTTATGGATTTCCCGGTGTGGGAAAAGGGTGCCTCCTATCACCAGGTCATTTGTTGTGCAAAACCCGACAAGTCTTTCTCCATTTTCATTGATGGTGCCACATCCATGCCTTCCCATCACCCTATCACTGCCTGAGTTATCAGCACCAACTTTAGCATTCAGGTCTCCCATGATGATGATAAGATCTTGCATTGATACTTGCTCAATTTCTGCCTGGAGCCTGAGATAGAAATTGTCCTTCAGATCGTCTTCACTATCATTGGTCGGAGCGTAACATTGAATCAGGGCTATGTTGTTATGTCTCCCTTTCAGCCTGGCCTTAATGATGCGACTATCAATAGGCTTCCATTCCATGAGCGATCTTTCTGCTCCTTTCTTCAGGATAATCGCCACACCCTCACGATGTTGTCCATCGTCTCGCCCAGAGTACAGGACCGTTTCACCCGACACTGCCTTCATTCTCCCTGTCCCTGTCCATCTACTTTCACTAACACCCAACACATGTAATCTACACCTTCTCATTTCTGCTGTGACCTGAGCAAGTTTTCCGGTTTCGTACATAGTACGTACGTTCCAAAAACCAAGCCTGATCTTGGTTTTTGCACTCAGCACTTCCAACTTCATGCCAGTAGTTTCCTTCTGGCTTTCACCACTGGCAGTCATATGGTTTGGAGACCCTGGAAGGTCTGTGTGCAGGTTGTTGTTGGTTATCTTCGTTGCTGTTTCCGTAACAAGTAGTTTTTACGGGATGAGGTTGTTAACCTCAAGCCCAACCCCCATACCTGGAGGGCCGTGGGACTGACTTTAGTCTGGACCCTACTCCTTGACCTTTCCGGCTTGGGAGGCCCTACCAGGGGTGTAAACACCCCCGCCGGCATAGCTCTTGGAGTCATTGGGGCGCACAAGCCACTCAGCCACGTCAAGGCAACAGTCCCAGTGAGTGGATTAAAGCAATTAGCCAATAAAAAAACTTATGATGTAATGTATATGAAATGACTCATAGAGTTATTTTACTTGAACCGTGAAATAGTTACTACACTATTAGATACTATTACACACTATTTCCATTGTTTTCTTTTGTTTAGTTGTGACTATTTACCACTAACAGTTAGATTTTGTTTCATGGTTGAAGTAAAATCACTCTATATGAACTGCGGATATATATGAAGGTGATATGTGATCTTCGCAGTGAATTTCCAATTTAAGCAAATTGGAATTAAGAAGCCTGAAAAAAATCAGGGCTTCAACGGGATTCGAACCCGTGACCTCCGCGATACCGGTGCGATGCTCTACCAACTGAGCTATGAAGCCACACATTGGGAGCGAGGTCAATTGTGAGAGCATCGCACCGGTATCGCGGAGGTCACGGGTTCGAACCCGTTGAAGCCCTGATTTTTTTCAGGCTTCTTAATTCCAATTGCTTAAATTGGAAATTCACTGCGAAGATCACATATCACCTTCAAAAAAACTTATGGCTGTTGTAGTATACAAATTGCATAAAAGGAGGGGTGGAATCTCACATATTCAAGTGATGCAGTTGCTTATGGATTTTTTTCAACAAAAACTGTTGTTTCTGGCGGGTACCTTGGTACCTATTTGGACAGGGAGGAGCATTCCTGTCATAACTGCTCTGGTCTCTATCTTAAAAGGTAGTAAAATAAGTCCTTAAGGTTTCTTTTTTTAAGGGTTTGACAAGCACCCCAGTTGCACCGTCATCCCTTTTAAGATAATGAGTTATACCCTCACCACCCCCCAAGACAAGGAGTTCCACCATCAACTCCCCCCCCCCCCCCAAGCCAAGCAGTTCTGCCCTCACCCCCTACAATACAAGGAAACTCACCCTCACCCCATCCAAGACAAGGAGCTCCACCCTCACCCCCTCCAAGACAAGGAGCTCCACCATCACCCCCTCCAAGACAAGGAAATCCACTCTCACCCTCTTCAAGACCAGGCAATCCACCCTCAACCCCTCCAAGGCCAGGTGATCCACCCTCAACCCCTCTGAGACAAGGAGCTCCACCCTCAACTCCTCCAAGACAACACAGTCAGTATGCATCTCATTCATGTAACTATTAAGGTTAATGAAAAAGATCTCTAATGCAAAAAACCCTTCTTGTTTGAAATCATTTATTTCTAAGACAGTTACCGATGCCTCTCTGATACAAAATTCCACTTTTCGTTCTTTTACTAAATCATTTCTATACATTTTTGTACTTGTAATCAAAAGAAACCTTACATTTGAATTACTACTGATATAACTTTTAGCTCGGATTAAATATTTTGGCCACATTATATTCATAACTGTTCATGCAACCTTCTATTGCAACTCAGTGTCAAGGAAACATTCTTTGGTACAGTATGTGCATGCGTACATGAAATTTAAGGAATGGATAAAATATTGAGATAAAGTCTAGAATACATATGTTGTGGTTCAATTTTATCCTTGGTTCAAATTTTATTTTCCTTTGTTTCTGGGTATGGCAATGTATGATAATGAGTTAAAAACAAAGGAAAATAAAGTTTGAACCAAGGATAAAATTGAACCACAACATATGCATACACAAAAAAACACTGTGATCCTGCCAACAGAGATCAAGATTTCTTCATGCCAGCAGGGTGTAGAATTTCATTTAAGTCTATAATAGAGATGACATCGGACACAAAATATGACAAAAGCAGCACAATTTTGTATTACTGCTCAATGAACAGATACAGAAAATATCCATATTCACTTAACACAAGGGATTGTAAATTCCTGGGAGGGGGTCTCAAGGAAACATATGAAATGTGTGAAGTTAAATTGGATATTTCAACAGTGCTTGGGTTCTTATTTAAAATATCCCTAACATGGAGGAGGTATAGATATTCTATGGATCAGCACAATTTTGACAACTTCGTAACATACGCAAGGGGGGGGGGGGGGGTTACTCTCCCATATGGCCTATACGGGGATGTGCCGCTGGATAGGGTATGGTTTTTTACCCCTCAGAATTCAATAAAGGGATCATTTGCATCCAGAACAGATACCATCAGGACGAATTCGTTCCAAGTCTTCCTCAATGTATATTTCAAAATGACTCAATAACTCATTCTTTTGTCAGCAAAATCAGACTTTCTTGAAAGGACTTTTCCACAGAGTTGAGAAGCTGGCCTTAAAAGAGGATACATGACCATCCATGAGCTGCAAAGGAGACCAAAATAGGAGTTTTAGAATTAAAAGTCAATACATACACAGCAGAAAACATTTAAAGAGACAATGTTGCTGACGAACAAATTATCTGAATGTCACACTAAAAAACAAAACAACAAGGTGCACTTGAATTCTGTTTTGATGTTTTACATACAATTGTATCAGAGAACACCACTGCATTTTTCTCTTTTTAAAAAAATGACTGAGGCAGGTCTTGGAGTTGTTATTCACTAAACAACGAGAAAGGATTGTAGCCACAATAAAAATATTTATTTCTGCAGGAATTTACAAAACAAAGAAAATGGTGGTTGCTGGCTAAAAGGAACAAATACATGTAAAGGAATGCAAATCACTAACAAAATAGTTTAAATGCTACTAACTGCACTTCTTTCATAATGAATCTCCCGATAGAAGAAATGAATAATTTCTTGTGATTTTGATGCAAGGAGTGGTAGTGTGACATAAAGTAAAATGTATGTACGTATGCTTATGCCTTTGTATGTACTAAAACTTAATTCTAAGATTATGACTGCACAAATTATAATAACATGTAAATGCAATGTCATGTCTTTATGAACCTGGTCACAAGACCATCTTAACTAACCTCAACTTTTAATTAGTGTGGCAGCGTGTCTTCGAGATACAACCAATAACTTGGAAAGATGCTTTCTTCACCACATTCAAACGACGCCTTTCTTTCTAAACAGCCTCTTTGTTATTCTTCTTCTGCATGTATAAAGACGAAAAGCCAACGTCTAAAACGAATATGATACGACTATCCACCAACTGAAAAGAAAAGTAAAACAGAATCAAAAATATAGCAAAAGCTATTAAGTCTTACTCCATTAACAAGCAAAGGCGGTGAAGGGCAATACTACGAGTCACACTTCAACTGCCGTGCACTTGAACTAAACCGCCGTGCACTTGAATTCTGCTTCGATATATTTGAAGCCAAATTATCAGAGAATACCACAGTATTTTTCTTTTTTGGTTAAAAAAATCTTACCTACCTCAAATTTCCTTTTGCTTCGAAGCATGTCAGCCTTTCCCAGCTCCATTTAGGTGCCGCAGTTCGACTTCGAATACAGAAATCTTCGACACATTGCAACCGACGCCATTTTTGATTGCTTTGAATGGAAGCTCTGTCGGTGCTCTTTGAAGGGACCTGGGACTCAAGGGACCAAACAACCGTAGACAAAAATGCTGGGACAAAATTTTGGGGCGGGTATAAGTTCTCGAGAATTGTACCAGGACGCCATCTTGATGACGTCATGATATAGACAAAATTGTCTATGGCCCGCACTTTATTTAGCCAAACAGGGTGTTAAACAAGGAAGATACTTTGCAAGCGAGTTTTTAAGACAACCAGAGTATCAGAAGAAGTTAGCCAATAAAGCCAAACCAATCGCGAGAAAAGCTGTTAATTACACAATTGATGCTTTGTCTGGGGATTTGTTGACTAAAGCCTCAAACAGATTAAGACCAAAAGATATGATACCGGGAAATAAGGTGAAAGGCGGCTGTCACAATTAGTGAGGTAAACCCAAAGTTAATTTTTGCTTATTATATAGGATGGAGGTATACTGTGTGAAAGAAAAGCGCTTCACACCAAATGTGTCAGGAAGTGAAACATTTGCAACCGCAAAAAATGGTAGAAGGCTGCTTAAAGTAAAATGCGCAAGTTGTGGCATTACCAAGACACGATTCATTTCTAATAAACCCCAAAGTGGTGGTAATTATGATATGAGAATTTATGCGGGTAATAGAGTAGATGACCCAACAAACCCTCTTTATGAACGACCCCGCGGTGGGGCTTTTGATTTGCATAAAGCCATCGGCAAGCTGCCTAAACCAAAGAAAGGGTGGACGCTTCCTGGTCATAACTACACAGGACCGTACAATCCTCTTGAAAAACAGCTTTCTTACGACCCTCAAACTGGAAAGATCTTGAAGATTTATCAGCAGCCCACAGGCGCCACGGACGCAGTTTCAATGCAGCATGACGTTGATTATGCCGTCTGTGCCGGCAAGAAAAATGAGAAGGGGTGCAAACATGATGCAGACAAAAAAATGGTGAAGGCGCTTGACGCTATTCCCAAAAACAAACGGCAATGGGGTCACGCCGCGGCGCGCAACGCAATCAGCTCGAAGCAAAAGGTGGGTTTGGGTGTCGGTGAAACGATCAATGAACAAATCGCGAAAAAGATTCCAGGCTTTCAACAGTCTCAAGATGTGGCTGCTGCAATCATGGCTATCACAGGTGGTGATAAGGATTTGTTTAAAAAGTATTGGAGTGGTGATATTGCAAAAGGTGCCTTTAACACGAAAACCGGTCTGTTCAGCAAAAAGTTTTGGACACACCCTAAAAATACAACTGGTCCATGTAATCGGGTTGTATATAAAAATGGAAAATGGCATAACCAATATTGCGACTAAGTGGGGTAAACCCCACACCCCACGAAATATTTTTTAACACATATATAGAAATGGATTCTGCAACAAAATTCAGGCGGGCTGAAATAGAATTGATAAAGAAAAATCTTGAAAAACAGTTGGTGCACTACTACGAAACCTCAGCCAAATTCAAACGGTGGCACACACGTTGCCAAACGGTATGTGCATTTACAGGCGGAGTCGCTACCATTCTTACCGGCTCTGGGCTCGCCGCTTCTCTTTCTGCGGTTGGCGTTGCTGTTGGCGGTCCTTTAATCGCAACTGCCACCTTGTTTTCATTGGTGTCAACCTCCTGCATGGTTACCATCAAATTTTTCCTGCGGAAAGCGAAAAAACACGAAAAAATACAGACCCTGGCTGAAGCTACGCTGAGCTCGATCAACTCTCTCATATCAACCGCTCTTGAAGATGGTGTAATCTCTGACGGTGAGTACCAAGATATTGTGAAAAAGTACAACACCTTTACAACTGCAAAGACAAAACTGCGTTTTTCAAACCACACTGACAGTGGGGTGGGGGTAAAGGTTAACAAAACATCTAAGACAACTGCTGTTTAATCGCGGTGGTTAGCAACTCAGTTGTTGATACCTGATACCTGTAATAAATAATTTGTTTTAACATTTCTTCTCTCCACCATTCGTTGAAACTTTTATCCGCTTTATTTCTGGTTTGTCGCATCATCGGCAATCTTTTCGTGAGCTTTTTCAGTATTGCATTTTTCGCCGGTCAATCTCTTGTTGAGACCTTTTGAAAATAGTTGTATAAAAAACAAACGTAGTTACACGATCCGAGATTTACCCGCTTGAACTGGCAAATGACATTACCCAAAAAGGTCAACCCCATTTCATCACCGACCTGTTCTAAAGAAATGCCGACTTTTTTTAGTACTGCAATTAAATACCATAATTTTGGTTTGGGAGGGTGGCTCATCTCTTCGTGGGGTAAATCCCACACCCCTTCGTCAAGATCTTTTTCTGGCTTGATTTCTTTTATTAACGCTTCCTGCTTTTTTACCAACATTTTGATAAGCTCTTTTTTTAGTTGTTCCCTGTGGGGGTACCCCACACCGCTTGGGTAAGGTTTTGTGGCCATGTATATATGTCCGCGCATAATTATTTAAATGGACAAAAAATTGGAGCGGCGTTATTACAGCCCACAAGGTTACTGGAAAGGTATCTCCGCCATAAAAAAATTAGCGGTTGCTGCAAAGGTACCTGAAGTTGTTGCCAAAGAATGGTTGTTCAAACAAGCGCTCTGGCAGATCTACCTCCCCGCCCCGCGCTACATTCCTCTCCCAAAATTCGACGTGCCTACACCCAACAAAGTGCATCAGGCAGATCTTCTTTTTCTGCCGCACGACAAAGTGGGCCGTAGCACTTACAAATACGCGCTTACCGTTGTTGATGTTGCCAGCAGATTCAAAGAAGCTCAGCCTTTAACCTCTAAAAACTCTGATGAGGTTGCCAAAGCTTTTAAGACAATTTATACACGTGGACCTCTGAAGTGGCCGCAGATGTTGCAGGTTGATCCTGGGCGCGAATTTATGGGCGCTGTTACAAAAGAAATGGAGAAGCACAAAACTTCTATCAGACGAGGCCACCCTGAAATTCACAGAGACCAAGCCATTGTTGAACGTTTCAACCGTACCTTGGCTGAGCGTTTGTTTGGGTATCAGTACGCCGTTGAAATGCGTAGCAGTGAGGGACAGCGGTCCACTGAGTGGGTAAAAAGGCTTCCCTCAGTTGTTTCTGCTCTGAACAACCAAGTCACACGGTTGATTGGTATGAAACCTGCTGCCGCAATCAAGAAAAAAAATGTTTATGCAGAACCGTCAACTAAATATTTGCGAGCTGTTGGTTTAAACGAAAAAAAGCTCCCCTCCATAGTTTTGGTTCGATATTTGTACCAACCTGGCGAGCTTGAAGGTGGGACGAAAAGAGCCACTGATCCAATCTGGTCTTTGAAAGTTTACAACCTTGAACGTTCTTTTACCAAACCGAATCAGCCCGTTCTCTACTATTTACATGACGGGCCCAAACGCGGTTTTGTACGTGAAGAACTGCTTGTTGTGCCTCCCAACACTACTCTTCCTCCAGCTAAAGCAAACTAAATGTGATATTCAATTGGTTCGGTGTGTATCCCGTCGGGTAGCACCCATCGTTTGTCATAATATGCACTCAACCCCAGCTTCTCCTGCTCGTAAGTTACTATTTTTCCATCCCGCATCCGAAACCCTCTGTTTGTTGCCATATCCTTGTTTCCTTCTAACGCTGCCTTGAAACGCTGCCAGGTTATATTGTTTTGCTTCTTTGACATTCCTTTTGTGCTGAACTTCTTTTTTTCACCTCGGTCGTCAATATAGTAGCATTTGGGGCAAAGTGCTATCATCCTGGCCCCCTCACATTCCAGCTTAAACAGACCTGGTGTTCTCCCGCTCCACTTGTCCCATGCCAGCCAATTCTTTTTTTGTTTTTCGAATTCTGCTTTCATCTCTGGTTTCACAATGTCCTCGAGTTTCTTACCAGAGATAGCTAAGTAGTTGCTGTCAGTGTCCATCTGTATCAGCTCGAAATCTTTTCTCTCAAAATATCTGTCAAGGAAGTCGTAATAGAATTCCAACATCCTCAGCTTTGCCAGCTGGTAGACCGCTATTCCAACCTGAAACGGTCTTCTTATTGTTATCCTTGGCTTCTTGCTTTCTAACTCATACGCCTCTCCAATCTCGTCAAGGTCTGAGAAATATGCACTTCGCAATGCTCTGTCAACTACCTTCTCATCTTTGGTGTAAATGACGTTTTTTTGCCGCTCCAAGGCTTCTATTAGCTTACCGTACCCACTGTTGCCCAACAGTTTGAACACATCGGCCAGCAGCGCTTTGCTTTTTTCCTTATCTCCTGTACGCCGCGCCTTCGTTACTTCTTCCACGAACCAGGTAAATATCTTTTCCGGTTTGTAGTCAATTGTCCGGTAAACCTTTGTAATTTCCGCTCCGTGATTCACATACCAGAGCAGCAGAGGTGCGTATAGTAGTATTCTCTTTGCTGACAACGCCCCCATGAGTTTCTTGTCTTCTCCTCGTTTTCTTCCTGTATCCCGCAAGTATTTTAGCATGTGTTCGGGAACAGCTTTTGCTGGCACCACTTTGTTATAGAAGAATGGACACATTTCCTCGAACTTTGGGTGCAATGGCTTCGGAATCTCTATATCTACTTCTGCGTACCCGAACCAGGTTCCTTCTTTGAGAGTTTGTGTTAGTTGAAAGGGCATTACCAAGTCGTCAAAGTGGTGTTCAACTCTTTCCTTTCCGCAGGGCATTTCTCTAAGCATTGTTGAGAGATACAGGGCGTTGGCATCGTATCCGACGATGTTTTGACAAAGTTGTGGTTCTGCTATTTGATGTGATCTTATTCTTGTTTTTCCGACTTCGTGGTATCTTGTGAAATCGATGCTTGGCCCCCCAACAACCGCTTCTTTCAGCATCCCGTACGCTTCTTCGCTTGGGGGGTAAAGAACAGCTTTGCGTTCAATAGCTCCCCTTAGCAAGTAATTTAATCTCACACCTGGGATGCTGACTGCGTCTTTCATTATGTCAATCCCCTTCTCTTCGTAGAAGTTTTTCATCTTTTGCAGCGCCTCAAGTCCTGGGGCCACATCGAGATCATTGTAGTAACGCACCCAGTCTTTGAAGGTTTTCATTCCCTTTTTTCGGAACAACTGTTTGCAAGCTTTCCATTCTGACAGTTTCAGTGTAAATTCATTTTTTAACTTTGAGTACCAATGCGGGTAATCGGGCAATCCTGGGTAATCCAGCTTTTCTGGTCTGTCAAACCACTCGTATGGGAACCATGATTTCACTGTCTTGCACTCGTATGCCTTTACCCATTTCTCGTAGCTGGTTCCTGGGCCCAAGTAGTTGATTATATCAAGAAAACGGAAGCCTGAAGTAAGTAAGAACTTGATTTTGTTTCCGTGCTTTGCCACTCTGACTTTGTTGGTTGTGTCCGCAAGGCGCTCTGCGAAGTAGTTTTTGATCAGATTCAGATCGTAAGTCCCAGAGTTGAATCCCAGTACTGGGACCTGATCACACCATTCTTCTATCTTTTTCCTCTGGTCTTTTGGTAGCAGGTTTACGTCTGCCGGCATAAATTCATCTCTTACTTGTTTCCTTATGTTTTTTCCACGTCTCTCCAACTCTTCCATAAACTTGCGGATCAGCTCTTTGGGGTCTCTTTCGCAGATATGGGTTGGCTCTCTTTCAAAGGTGTCACCGATGCTCACCGAGATTGGTATGTGTGCGTTCTCGATTGTGAGGTTGTCCGTCGGTTCCTTTCGCTTATTTTTGTCTCCATACGCCTCAAAATCATACAATATAGCGTGGGGATAGCTTTTTGTTTGTGTTTTTGGTAGTTGTTCATCATATTTTTCTCCAACTTCGCACGCCCAACACTCTATTACTTTGTATCCTGCCTTTTTGAGATTAGCTGTTCTTCTCTTTGTTGCCTGGTAGAGTTCTTCTCTTGTTTTACCGTCATGCCCGATTATTCTGTCACGATCCTGGTGACATTTTGGACAGCCGTGCCAGTGACAACCATGGTATTGAAGAACTAACTTTCTCTTATGGTTGTATCCATCAACCGGGCTTTTCCCTATCCAACGCTCTCCTCCGTGGCCGGACATTGCGTGGTGAATGGTCATATTCCAATGCTTTGCTACATACTCAAGCCACTGAATTGATTCTTTTGAGGCTTGATGTTTTGTTGGATAAAATGCTTTCTGGTAAGCTGACTGTGGCGCTTCCACCTTTTCGCCTGGACAGTCTATTACAGTTTTCCCTTGCACACATCTATCTACATGACGTTGAAGATTGCAAACCTTTGTGAATCTTGCGTTGCAATGGGTGCATGCATAAATTTTCGCTAACTTTGTAATGTCTTTTATCAAAAATGAATGCTCTCCAAAAATATCGATTGTCATAACGTTTTTAAACTTCGACGCTGGATTTCTTGTGAGGTGCCATACAACTTCTTTATCATCCACACGCTCTGGTATATAAACTCTGATACCTAGCCAATCTGAGAAAGCAGTACCCTTATTCAGATGCATTTCTACCTTTTCCAATTCATCAAGTGAGGTTTTTACACAGTTCGTCGGTGTATCCCTGAGCTTGAAGAAACTCTTCACCAGACCTTGCGCTGCTTTTGTGCTTCGATCTGGCCTAGCTCCTCTGTGCACAGCGATACAACGCCATAGACACATGTTATCTCTATAGCTGTCGAGTGTCACCATTGCATGATTCCCGCGCGCAAGGTTGCGTAGCCAGTCTGGTAATGGGCCTGTCCCCATCAGAGGTTGCCGGTCGAGCACAACTTTTACATCAACAGCATAGTAGTGGTCGAAGATCCATTTTGTGTCTGGTCTTTCGATTCTATCTACTCCCAGACGTTCAGACTCCCTTTCCCTCAGCCATTTTTCCGCGTCTTCTAGCTTGTTTATCCATCGGGAGCCTTTTTCATTTTGGTAGAAGGTAAGAAAGGTTCCGTCTTCAATGTTGCGCAAATTAAATGCAAAAACGTACCTTATGTAAAATGATGTTCTTACGTCCTTTCTTATTTTTCCCATGAATTTTGATATTTGGTCTCTTTCCAGATTCTTTTTGAAGCGCCACCGAATATAACGCCTACCTTTTATCTTCTCTTCACCCTCTGTTGTTTCGTCCTTGTACTTATCCTCAACCTCATTCTGGTAGTCTGCCACATTTCTTATGTTTTGCGGGTGGATGGGATCAAACTGCCTCAGAAGTTGAAACTGTCTAATTATTTTTTGTCTTCTGTTCCTTTCTCTTGGTGGTGCTATTGGTTGGTAAGGTTTTGGTTTTAAAGGTGGTTTTAATCGCTTCTTTGTTTCTTCTGGGATTGGTTCTTCCAACGCATTCCTTATTATCTTTTTAACGGCAGGCACGTTTTCTGGAAGTAATTGCGATAAATAGCGCAACACTGCGGGGTCTATTCTCGCAAATTCTTGTTCAAGAGATTCGAGGTCGACATCTTCGAGAGATTCGAGGTCTATTTCGTCCATCGTATATTAGTAGAAAAAATATTTTTAATAATTAATTAAAAAAACTTTTATACTGCACGGTGTCAATTCTCTAATTGCTTGTCCCCGCCTGGGGTTTCACTCCCTTTTCATTTCCTTTTACTCCCTGGCTTTTCCCTAGTAGTATAGTCGGAGTCAAACGAATACTACTTTGGGTAAACCTAAATTTTTAACCTCTTTACGGGACTATAGTCAGGGATCAAAGCCGAACCATGCGAGCAAAGTGAGCATGGTTTGGCTTTGGTCCCTGACTACTAGTCCCGTGAAGAGGTTTAAAATTTAGGTGCACCCAAAGTGGTATTCGTCTGACTCCGACTATACTACTCTTGAAGATGATCAGCGGCGGCAAGAGCACCAAACACGTTTTCCTCGTTGACATGAAGATCTCCAGTGTAGATGGAGTCCATTACAATCTTTAAAGCATCAGGTGAAATGCTTTCGTCTTTCAGTTCGATCACTTCCTGGTTCGACTCCTTCATTCCATCAGTAAACATGACGCGGAAATAATCGCTATTCGCAGCGAGTACAATTCGATGAGCTGGAAAGACGTCTTCGCATACCTTTAGACGAACGTCGATGAATTCACCTTCGTCTCTAAACTGAGCACATTTGGACAAAAGATCCACGGAATGGGCAACCATCTTGCGAGGTGGTTTTACTTTTCACTTGTAAACCAGCTATATTACAGTCTTGCCAAGCGAAGCGTAACTCCCTAGACTACATTTATTTGAAATTTGAATCAAGAATGCATTCCATGATCTTATTAATTTTGCAATTTGATTCGGCGCATGTAAAATACGACGTTTAAACCAGGCCTTAGACATGCTTTCTTTCGGGTTCACGCTTATTAGATCCCAGAGATGGTAAGAAAAATTCAATCGATTCCTCGCTTTCTCGTTAATTAAAATCGGGCGGCTGTGATCAGAAACCAATTTTTGATTGGAACATTGATCGGCGCTTCCATTTTTAAGTAATGTAAAATGCGACGTTTGCAACAATTAAATGAATTAAATGCAATTTCATTTGAATATTCGTCTGTTCCAGTTTCATTGCCGTTCATAGCCGTTCTTTGCGGAACAACAACGTGGAATGCCCTGATTTTGCGTATTGTGGACAGCCTGAATCACGACGGATAATTTTGGGTTTTTATATTTGGAATTGAACGCTCAGCAATTAAATGCGACACTACTTAATGCGACGTTTAAATTCAAATGCCGATTTTTTTTTTAATTCGAGTCGACTCGAATTTTTTACGACTCGAATTAGTATTGTATTCGGCGCATGTAAAATGCGACGTTTAAACCAGGCCTAAGTTTGAAGGGGTTTCAGAACGTTTTGCAAGAGCGATTACGAAAGTAAACTGCCGATAAATAAATTTTATGCCTCCAGAAATTTAGTCAGATTTAACTCAAAAGGCGAAGTGATTTTTAAGATTTTCGTGAAACTTGTGTTCCGCGTTTGTAAACCGCATGAAACCGGACGGTTTACAGATCTGTACGGAAAATTTACTTTATCAACTTCATGATCGCTCGTGCGAAACGTTGTTGACTTCCCGTCTTGGAAGCTTGATAACGAATCATGCCACGTTTGGGACCCAATTTGAACATGCCTTGTCTATTTTTTTAGATGATTCTCTTTAATTCAAATTCGGCGGCTGTGTTCAGAAACTAATTTTTGTTTCGACCATCGATCGGCGCTTCTATTTTTAATAAGATGAATGACTAACAGATTCAAATTTCAAATAATGAATTCATTAGTGTTCTATATGGGGTTGCGCTTCACCAGCCGTCGATGAAAGCACGAAAATGGAACAATCCGGAACATTCCGGAATATTAAAAAAATAATGAAAATTGAAAAAAAAAAAGAAAAGAAAAATATAATTATAGAAAGAGCTCCGTTAGAAAATAGTATTGTAATAATAATAATAATAATAATTTTAAAAACAATATTTAATTATAATAAGAACCTTCCCAGAATCCTTTGCGATGAAAAATCGTAAATGCCAAATAACTTGGTCAGTTTGAAGTCAGCAGGAATACTATGTCGTATAGAAATAACTCTTACCATAAGCTACTTCTTATATGAGACATAGAGTGATGACGTCATCAGTCACGTGACTTTGCTCACAAGTTCGGTTTTTCTAACTGTGACGAAAATAGTTTGCTACTGAAAAAGCAGTCATTGCAGCTTTAATTACATTGGCGTGAGGCATTTCGGACTGCCCAGGAACCGAACAGAATATAAATATTAAGGGAGCTATGTACAATTTTCAAAAACTGGGAGTCTGGGTACAAGTGTACATCTGGCGTTGCACTAAATATGAAGAAACAACAAAGTACATGTTGATAGATACTTCCATGCTTAATACATTTTTATCACTTTCATTGTTATGACGTCATCTGTCACATGACCAGAAAGGACTACAAGTTTAAATTCGCTTGAAAACTTTACTAGAATCTTCCTCTTAGGATCTTTTAAAGCAAAGTTGTAGTTTTCTAAATAGTGTTTTTAAAAATGGCCATGATTACTTTTTCCTAAAAAGGTACGGCAGTGAAAAATACAATTGAAACGTTTGTTGGCTTCTTACTCAGCGACAATTTGCGGTAGGAATAAAAGAAAATTTTGCCAAAGGCAGGAGTGTATACTCTTTATGATGACGTTGTCAATTTCTTTTCATTTTAATTGCTTTTGGCGAGGATGGATTTTATTTCTTTTAGACGAAAGGAGTATAGCCTTCCGGGAGAAGTTTAGCCGCAGTCCATCCCCTCCCCGCTGCTAGGGGATTCCCGGTGGTCCGTTTTGCGGGCTCACCCGGGCTCACAACAAGAACATGTTCAAAAAATCAAAATGGCGACGATTAGCGACGAGAAACGGGAATTTGAGTTATATAGCATAGTTTTGCCGATGTTCGTTCTTCTTGACGCGATCACAACGAGTTTCCAAACACAGGGTATTCTTCTTCTATTCGTATTCCCGAAAAAGAAGAATGTGTAACGAGGAGAAACGGCGAGGGAAACGTTTCGCAAACATTTCTAGCAGAAACTTACAGTGACCTGAGGTAAGCGTTTCTCATCGTACAACGATTTTATTTTGAAGACTGGTTAAAGCTTATGTCTTCGACGATTATCATGTGTGAATATTTATAAAAGTGCTCACGATAGAATCGTGCTAACCGGGAATTAAAGCCGAACTCGGAGGAAAAATAAAATTTTGAGTGTCAGTCATCGAGGCACGTAATTGTATTTATGCTTGTCATCTGAATTTTAAGCTACTTCAAATTAATAAGAATCGCTTCCTTTCATTATTTAGACGCGAGGAAATATTTCTCAGAATGTTGACCGAGTGGCCATTTCAGGCCGAAAAGAGAAATACATTTGAGTTGGTTTTTGGTTAACTTAAAATTTGTATCTTCCCATGACGTGAACTGTATTGGTACACATAGATTTACGTTTCTTTTGCATTTTGTGGCCTACAGGATCGTACCACAAGTCAAGTTCGAGCCCGTGTACTCAGTGTAGTCAGTGCAGTCAGCGTAGTCAGTGTAGTCAGCGTAGTCAGTGTAGTCAGTGTAGTCATTATAGTCATTGTAGTCATTTTAAACATTGAAGTCAGTGTAGTCATTGTACTCATTGTAGTCAGTGTAGTCAGCGTATTAAGCGTAGTCAGTGTAGTGAGTGTTGTCAATGTAGTCATTACAGTCATTGTAGTCAGTGTAGTCAGTGTAGTCAATACAGTCATTGTAGTCAGTGTAGTCATTGTATTCAGTGCAGTCAGCGTAGTCAGTGTTGTCAGCGTAGTCAGCATAGTCAGCGTAGACAGTGTAGTCAGCGTAGTCCTTATAGTCAGTGTAGTCAGTGTAGTCCAGTGTAGTCAGTGTAGTCAGGGTAATCAGTGTAATGAGTGTAGTCAGTGTAGTCAGAGTAGGCAGCGTAGTCAGTGTAGTAAAGTGTAGTCAGTGTAGTCCAGTGTAGTCAGTGTAGTCAATGTAGCCAGCGTAGTCCAGTGTATTCCAGTGTAGTCATTTTAGTCGTTGCAGTCATTTTAAACAGTAAAGTCAGTGTATTATTGCAGTCAGTATAGTCAGTGCAGTCATTATAGTCATTGTAGTCAATGTAGCCAGGGTAGTCAGTGTAGTCAGTGAAGTCATTGTAGTCCAGTGTAGTCAGTGTACTCAGCGTAGTTAGAGCAATCAATGTAATCAGTGTAGTGAGCGTAATCATTGTAGTCAGTGTAGTCAGTGTAGTCAGTGTAGTCCTTGTAGTCAGTGTAGTCAGTGTAGTCAGTGTAGTCAGCGTAATCAGTGTAGTCAATGTAGTCAGTGTAGTCGCCGTAATCAGTGCAGAGAGTATAGTCAGTGTAGTCAGTGTAGTCAGCGTAGTTAGTGTAATCAATGTAATCAGTGCAGTGAGTGTAATCAGTGTACTCAGTGTAGTCAGTGTAGTCAGCGTAATCATTGTAGTCAGTGTAGTCGTTGTAGTCAGTGTAGTCAGCGTAATCAGTGTAGTCAATGTAGTCAGTGTAGTCGACGTAATCAGTGCAGAGAGTATAGTCAGTGTAGTCAGTGTAGTCAGCGCAGTTAGTGTAATCAATGTAATCAGTGCAGTGAGTGTAATCAGTGTAGTCAGTGTAGTCAGTGTAGTTAGCGTGGTTAGCGTAATCATTGTAGTCAGTGTAGTAAAGTGTACTCAGTGTAGTCAGCGTAGTCAGTGTATTCAATATAGCTAGTGTAGTCCAGTGTAGTCCAGTGTAGTCAGTGTAGTCATTGTAAACAGAGAAGTCAGTGTAGTCAGTGTAGTTAGCGTATTAAGTGTAGTCAGTGTAGGCAGCGTAGCCAGTGTAGTCCAGTGTAGTCAGTGTAGTCATTATAGCAACTGTATTCCTTTTAAACAGTGAAGTCAGTGTAGTCATTGTAGTCATGTAGTCAGCGTAGTCAGTGTATTCAGTGTAGTCAAGTGTAGTCAGTGTAGTCAGAGTAGTCAGTGTAGTAAGTGTAGTCAGCGAAGTTAGTGCAATCAATGTAGTCATTGTAGTCAGTGTAGTCAGTGTAGTCAGTGTAGACAGCGTAGTCAGTGTAGTCAGTGTGGTCAGCGTTGTCAGTGTAGTCCAGTGTAGTCAGTGTAGTCAATGTAGTCATGGTAGTCTAGTGTAGACCAGTGTAGTCATTGTAGTAATTGTAAACAGTGAAGTCAGTGTAGTCAGTGTAGTCAGCGTAGTCATTGTAGTCACTGTAGTCAGCGTAGTCAGTTTAGTCACTGTAGTCCAGCGTAGTCAGTGTAGTCAGAGTACTCAGTGTATTTAGTATATCAAGCGTAGTCAGTGTAGTCAGTGTAGTCCAGTATAGTAAGTGTAGTCAGCGTAGTTAGAGTAATCATTCTAGTCAGTGTAGTCAGCGTAATCAGTGTAATGAGTGTAGTCAGTGTAGTAAAGTGTAGTCAGTGTAGTCAGTGTAGTCCAGTGTAGTCAGTGTAGTAAGTGTAGTGAGTGTAGTCAGTGTAGTAAAGTGTAGTCAGTGTAGTCAGTGTAATCAGTGTAGTCCAGTGTAGTCAGTGTAGGCAGCGAAGTCAGTGTAGTCAGTGTAGTCAGTGTAGTCAGTGTAGTCAGTGTAGTCAGTGTAGTCAGTGTAGTCCTTGTTGTCAGTGTAGTCATTGTAGTCATTGTAGTCAGTGTAGTCATTGTAGTCTCTGTAGTGAGTGTAGTCAGTGTAGTCATTGTAGTCAGTGTAGTCAGTGTAGTCAGTGTAGTCAGTGTAGTCAGTGAAGTCAGTGTAGTCATTGTAGTCAGTGTAGTCAGGGTAGTCAGTGTAGTCAGTGTAGTCATTGTAGGCAGCGTAGTCAGTTTAGTCAGTGTAGTCAGTGTAGTCAGTGTAGTCAGTGTAGTCATTGTAGTCAGTGTAGTCAGTGTAGTCAGTGTAGTCAGTGTAGTCATTGTAGTCAGTGCAGTCAGTGTAGTCAGTGTAGTCAGTGTAGTCGGTGTAGTCAGTGTAGTCAGTGTAGTCATTGTAGTCAGTGTAGTCAGTGTAGTCAGTGTAGTCAGTGTAGTCATTGTAGTCAGTGTAGTCAGTGTAGTCGGTGTAGTCAGTGTAGTCAGTGTAGTCATTGTAGTCAGTGTAGTCAGTGTAGTCAGTGTAGTCAGTGTAGTCATTGTAGTCAGTGTAGTCAGTGTAGTCAGTGTAGTCAGTGTAGTCAGTGTAGTCATTGTAGTCAGTGTAGTCAGTGTAGTCAGTGTAGTCAGTGTAGTCAGTGTAGTCAGTGTAGTCAGTGTAGTCATTGTAGTCAGTGTAGTCAGTGTAGTCAGTGTAGTCAGTGTAGTCAGTGTAGTCAGTGTAGTCAGTGTAGTCAGTGTAGTCGGTGTAGTCAGTGTAGTCAGTGTAGTCAGTGTAGTCAGTGTAGTCAGTGTAGTTTGTGTAGTCAGTGTCGTCAGTGTCGTCAGTTTAGTCTGTGTAGTCAATGTAGTCAGTTTACTCAGTGTAGTCAGTGTAGTCAGTGTAGTCAGTGTAGTCAGTGTAGTCAGTGTAGTCAGGGTAGTCAGTGTAGTCAGTGTAGTCAATGTAGTCAGTGTAGTCAGTGTAGTCAGTGTAGTCAGTGTAGTCAGGGTAGTCAGTGTAGTCAGTGTAGTCAGTGTAGTAAGTGTAGTCAGTGTAGTCAGTGTAGTCATTCAGTGTACACAGTGTAGTCAGTGTAATCAGTGTAGTCAGTGTAGTCAGTGTCGTCAGTGTAGTCTGTGTAGTCAGTGTAGTCAGTGTAGTCAGTGTAGTCAGTGTAGTCAGTGTAGTAAGTTGAGTCAGTGTAGCCGGCGTAGTAGGTGTAGTCAGTGTATTCAGACTGTAGTCAGTTTAGTCAGTGCAGTCAGTGTAGTCAGTGTAGTCAGTGTAGTCAGTGTAGTCAGTGTAGTCAGTATAGTCAGTGTAGTCAGTGTAGTCAGTGTAGTCAGTGTAGTCAGTGAAGTCAGAGTAGTCAGGGTAGTCAGTGTAGTCAGTGTAGTCAGTGTAGTAAGTGTAGTCAGTGTAGCCAGCTTAGTCAGTGTAGTCAGTGTATTTAGTGTAGTCATTCAGTGTACTCAGTGTAGTCAGTGTAGTCAGTGTAGTCAGTGTGGTCAGTGTAGTCAGTGTAGTCAGTGTAGTCAGTGTAGTCAGTGTTGTCTGTGTAGTCAGTGTAGTCAGTGTAGTCAGGGTAGTCGGTGTAGTCATTCAGTGTACTCAGTGTAGTCAGTGTAGTCAGTGTAGTCAGTGTAGTCAGTGTGGTCAGTGTAGTCAGTGTAGTTAGTGTAGTAAGTGTAGTCAGCGTAGTCAGTGTAGTCAGTGTAGTCAGTGTAGTCAGTGTAGTCAGTGTAGTCAGTGTAGTCAGTCTGTGTAGTCAGTGTAGTTAGTGTAGTTATTGTATTTAGTGTAGTCAGTGAAGTCAGTGTAGTAAGTGTAGTCAGTGTAGTCAGTGCAGTCAGTGTAGTATGTGTAGACAGTGTAGTCAGTGTAGTCAGTGTAGTGGGTCAGTGTAGTCAGTGTAGTCAGTGTAGTCAGTGTTGTCATTGTAGTCAGTGTAGTTTGTGTAGTCAGTGTCGTCAGTGTAGTCTGTGTAGTCAGTGTAGTCAGTGTAGTCAGTTTAGTCAGTGTAGTCAGTGTAGTCAGTGTAGTCAGTGTAGTCAGTGTAGTCAGTGTAGTCAGTGTAGTCAGTATAGTCAGTGTAGTCAGTGTAGTCAGTGTAGTCAGTGTAGTCAGTGAAGTCAGAGTAGTCAGGGTAGTCAGTGTAGTCAGTGTAGTCAGTGTAGTAAGTGTAGTCAGTGTAGCCAGCTTAGTCAGTGTAGTCAGTGTATTTAGTGTAGTCATTCAGTGTACTCAGTGTAGTCAGTGTAGTCAGTGTAGTCAGTGTGGTCAGTGTAGTCAGTGTAGTCAGTGTAGTCAGTGTAGTCAGTGTAGTCAGTATAGTCAGTGTAGTCAGTGTAGTCAGTGTAGTCAGTGTAGTCAGTGAAGTCAGAGTAGTCAAGGTAGTCAGTGTAGTCAGTGTAGTCAGTGTAGTAAGTGTAGTCAGTGTAGCCAGCGTAGTCAGTGTAGTCAGTGTATTTAGTGTAGTCATTCAGTGTACTCAGTGTAGTCAGTGTAGTCAGTGTAGTCAGTGTGGTCAGTGTAGTCAGTGTAGTCAGTGTAGTCAGTGTAGTCAGTGTAGTCAGCGTAGTCAGTGTAGTCAGTGTAGTCAGTGTAGTCGGTGTAGTCAGTGTTGTCAGTGTAGTCAGTGTAGTCAGTGTAGTTAGTGTAGTCAGTGTCGTCAGTGTAGTCTGTGTAGTCAGTGTAGTCAGTGTAGTCAGTTTAGTTAGTGTAGTCAGTGTAGTCAGTGTAGTCAGTGTAGTAAGTGTAGTCAGTGTAGTCTGTGTAGTCAGTGTAGTCAGTGTAGTTAGTGTAATCAGGGTAGTCAGTGTAGTCAGTGTAGTAAGTGTAGTCAGTGTAGTAAGTGTAGTCAGTGTAGCCAGCGTAGTCAGTGTAGTCAGTGTACTGGGTCAGTGTAGTCAGTGTAGTCAGTGTAGTAAGTGTAGTCAGTGTAGTCAGTGTAGTCTGTGTAGTCAGTGTAGTTAGTAGGGACTTTAAGATTTTAGGCTACGGTTGACTACGACGGTCGGATGCGTATTTGGTAGACTGGGTCGAGTGCGGTAAAAGGGCGCGAAAATTTGACGCTTGTTGTCATTTAAGTTTTCACAGAAGACGGTCGGTTCACTAATTAAGTCCAAAAGTTAAAAAAGCAAGACGGAAACAACGTTTAGAGGGGCAAAATGTCTTTCCAAGATGTCAGAAACGCGCTGGTAATGGCTTACGCTGATGATTTGCTCGATGATGGAGAATTTTTGTTCCTGTACGATTATTACGAGCCCGTTAATCCTTCATATCCGTACTGGGATTTTGATCCATTTTGTTTGGATTCATATGATTCTTGTGAGTGTGTAGCCCACTTTAGAGTGGCCAAAGACGATCTTACAACTCTGCTGGATGGTTTTCAGATTCCAGCAACATTCAGATGCCCACAGGGAACAGTCTGTAGCGGAATGGAAGGACTTTTCCTACTGCTTAAAAGATTAGCCTACCCATGCCGATATTTCGATTTAATTTCGACTTTTGCTCGTCCAATTCCAGAGCTATGCATGATCACGAACACAGTACTTGACTGGTTCTATAGAGTACATGGTTTTCGTTTAACCTCTTGGAATCAGCCATTTCTCTCCCCGCTTAACCTTCAAGAATACGCGAACGCGATAACTAGGCAAGGAAGTCCCCTCACTAATTGTTTTGGTTTCGTTGATGGGACGGTCCGCCCTATATGCCGTCCTGGAGAAAAACAGCGCATAGTGTACAATGGGCACAAGCGTGTACACGCGTTAAAATTTCAATCTGTGGCACTACCCAATGGTCTGATAGGAAATCTTTATGGTCCGGTGGAGGGTCGACGTCACGATGCAGGAATGCTTAAAGATTCTGGCCTGCTAACTAGCCTTCAAAGAGAAGCTTACAGCCCGAGAGGGGACGTTCTGTGTCTCTATGGAGACCCTGCCTACCCCCTTCGTCCTCATTTAATGGCCCCCTACCGAATAGGGGAGGTCCCAGTATTTACAGCAAACATGCAAGCATTCAACGAAGCAATGAGTGCTGTTAGGGTGTCAGTTGAATGGCTGTTTGGCGATGTCTTGAACGACTTCAAGTTTCTAGATTTCAAGAACAACTTAAAGCTAGGATTAAGTGCAGTTGGAAAGCATTATGTAGTTGCTGCACTTTTAAGGAACACTCTTACATGTCTATATGGTAACAATACTTCAACATTCTTTCAACTTGATCCCCCAACAGTTCAAGACTATCTGGTCTAATAGTTAATGATGAGTACACAAACTGAGGTGATGTGAAATAGCCAGGGAAAGATTTTAAAACCCCATTTAACTCAGGATCAAAAAGGCTCAATTGCCATTTTACTTTCTCTTGTGTACAAATGTTTTCACTTATATCATATTTTCAGAGTTGTTGATTTTACCAAGTACAAATTAACAAAAAGTAAGATAAACAGAACACCTTAGAAACTGAAGTTAGAGTTAAGATTGCTTCTGGATTCTAATTTCATTATTATTGTTTGTTGTAAAATTAAATGCATTAATATATTATGCCTTAAGATAAAACAATAGAATGCAATGGTATCCATATATGACAAGTGTGACAACTTTATTATGAACTGCCCACAGTCAGACTCAATTCAAACTACAAGTTCTAAGTCTGCCAAACATAAGTTCAAGCTTGTGACCACCATGGTAAGCATAATCAACACTTGCATTAAAAGAAAACAAGAACACAAAACAAGTCAGCATTTGTTTTTAACTAAAAGCCATTGGAAAAAGCAGCCAAAGTTAAGCAATGACATACATTAAAAGTTGTACACAACAAATGAGTGTATAAAAATGATACAACAAACCATGAAATAGTGTAAGTTATAAAAGTATATCAAAAGACAATGAATCTTTTCAAATAATTGGTGTCCTTAACAACAAACCAATTTCACAAACTCAATCGTCAAGCAGTTAATATTTTAGCCTTTTGACGACATTTTTTCCAATAAAGCTATCATTAAATTCTGAGTTTGTTGAAACTGCTGCTGCTGCAGATTAAACTGCTGTTGTTGCTGCAAAGCTTGTTGCTGTTGATACTGCTGCTGCTGAAGCATTTGGGCTTCAAATTGCTCTTGACGCTTCTGCTGTAAGGCCAATTCTTGCTGGCGAAGGGCTACTTCTTCTTTTTTCACATCTGCCTCAGCCTGACATTTGGCTTCAAGATACTGCAGACCATCATTGCCACGCCTCCTTTTCCTCTTTCTTGGCTTCTCACTCTCACTATCTTCTTCTTCTGAATCAGCACACTTTGACTTTGCCCATGTATTCAAAGCTGCATCTCTTACAGCCATAGCCTTTTTTCTCTCATTTTTCTGCTGTTCGCTGTCTTTTGCTGTAGCTGAAGCCAAGTCAACCTTTGCTGACAGAATTTTTTCCTCGATTTCTTCTAAAATAGTTTCTGCCTCTGACAGTGGCTCAGGATTTGTTCCTGATTCTCCCTCCTCTTTCCTCATTTTTGCATTGAAGTCGGCCAACAGTTTATTGAACCTGTCTCTCACACTTCTCTGGTCCCTAGGCATTGCTTTAAATCCTTCATGCTTGTTCACACCATTAGCCACCTCGTTCCAGGCTTGGCCAGATTCCTTGGTGCCATGCTTGAATTTGTAAGATTCCACATAACGAACTTCTCTGAGGAGAAGTATGTCTTTTTCTCCAGACCAACGAAAGGTACCACTAAAAAAATAATAATGATAATAACATTAGTTAAAATAATAATAATAATATAATAATAATAATTTATTCACCTTGTGGCAAACAAGGAAAATCAAAAGTTTATTTCATTTTAAGATAAAAACCCATGAACTTCTCAAACATAAACACAAAGGCTTTTGTAAATTTTGCTACCATTCTTTCGAGCATTTTAGTGAGGCAAAAGCATGAATTATTATTTGGGCATTTAGGCGGCTTTTTTCAGCTTTTTTTTTTCAGAGAACATAAATTTAAAGATTTTTTTTCAAAGAGAAATGAAGACTTAAACTCAAAAAATTCTTAGTCTTAAATATGAAAGGACGAATAATGATTTAGAGGGTTTTTTAACTGTACCAAAACTATTTTCTTTTATATTTTGTTGTTATATGAGCATTATCCGAGTCAGCATTTTAGTGACATTTTTGAGGATAGACCGAGCATTTAAGTGGGAAAAGTGGAGCCTTAAGGTCAGGAGCATAAAAGGGCAATGTACAAAAGCCCATTTTTATAAAAACATCTGTTTATATACGGTATAATAATCTGTAGAAACCAGAGGAGGAAAAATAACAGGCGCTGTTAATCAAACTACGTAAGCATAAGCTTTTTTAAAACAGCAACTATCTTGTTTACATTCAGATATATTTAGAAATTAAATAGCACAACACTCAATTCTACGCCGAAACTGATAGGCATTTGTCTGAAAACCTCCTATATAAAAGAAAAAAACTGTACTCACTTGTTTCGGACATCTTTGCTTTGCATCTTCAAAGAAAATAAATTTTTACGAATGGAGATAAAATCACCTCTCGCTCGGCAGCCCCTGCAAATTATTAATATTCAATACGTTATTGCGGTAAACTATCCTCAACGGGAACTTAAAACAACAGTTAGGAATGTATTTATACTTTCTTCTCGTCTGAACAGGAGATTTCTTTCGCTAACATGTTCACAAAGCAAAATGTAAACACAAGACTAAATTCCTAAGTACATTAAATTCCACGAAAAAATACAATTCTCCGCTTAAAATCAACTCCAACGTCAAGAAAACACACTCCAGCATGTGCGGTGATGATTCCGTAAAAAAAACTGAGGAAAAATAAAGAAAAAGTGACATTCCATTGACAATGATTCTTACCGTGTTTAACCGTCTTCACCACGACGAGAAACCGCGCGCAAACACACCGTCTCAAAGCTCCGACGTTGACATCTCACGTGTTCTATACGTTGCGTGACACTCATCCAACCGTCGTAGCCAACCGTAGCCGACAATCTTAAAGTCCCTAGTGTAGTCAGTGTAGTCAGTGTACAGACTCCGATCACAGCCGCCATATTGTCAGACCCCGCAATGGATTGTCTCCACCGAGTGAACACGAACGATCAGCTCGACGCGCTCGAGTGAGGCTCGAACAATAATTTCGTCGAACGACGGAAACTCGAAATGATTTATCGCAAAGCCCCCAAAAAAGTATTACTCGCTGAAAAAATGCCAACCCAAAACCAAAGAATAAACCTATTCCCCCCATTCCTGAAGCTATTAGGAAAGCGAACCGATCTGTACGAAACGAACGATTCCCGCGAACGACCATCACTCTATAATCAAATGGACGACTTTTCAAAGCTGCAATATAATTCGTTAACTATAAAAATCTACGAAGCGTAAACTCTGCTCTACGGAGCGTAAGACACCTTTACGATCCGTACGGATCGAACGGATCGTTAGACATTCAGCCCCCCTCACTGTAGTAAGAAGCATGGATTTTTTGTAAGTGTCCCTAATGAGATGCAATATACGATCCGTAAACTCTACTCTACGGAGCGTAAGACACCTTTACGATCCGTACGGATCGAACGGATCGTTAGACATTCAGCCCCCCTCACTGTAGTAAGAAGCATCTCTTTTTTCTAAGTGTCCCTAATGAGATGCAATATACGATCCGTAAACTCTACTCTACGGAGCGTAAGACACCTTTACGATCCGTACGGATCGAACGGATCGTTAGACATTCAGTCCCCCTCACTGTAGTAAGAAGCATCTCTTTTTTCTAAGTGTCCCTAATGAGATGCAATATACGATCCGTAAACCCTACTCTACGGAGCGTAAGACATCTTTACGATCCGTACGGATGGAACGAACTGAATATGCCTTTAACGCATCGTTACAATGCGGGTGTATTGGACAACCCTCATATTTGATGATACAGACGTTGAATTAAAGTGCGATGAATTATTGTAGAAGGAAACACACTATCACGATCTCCTTCAAACAGAATTTCCTCTGTTTCTAAGCCCCCAGAGGGCTTATTTATTTTATGCACGTTTGAGGGACAGAGGCTTAACAGATAGCCTGCGTAGCTGGTGGGATAAGCGGAACGAGTGATACCTTGCATACCTGATTTCTTTATGGTTTTGCTCTCAGCCCACCTCTATCGACTTTTCACTAAACCCCTCGCGGCTTAGCAGCCAAGACAAAAGCATGCAGCCTCAAAAAAGGCACTCGCTCGAGAGATCTTGCCAGCTACTCAGAGTAAAAAACGTTTGGATTCAGAGGACCACGCAATGACGAAAAGAATAATTTTCATCTGTTTCCGGATCTCTTGTTAAAGAAATGCTCGTAGCAGACGTCACTTTAAATGCATATAAAGCCAAATTGACTGCAAGGCTGCTACTACGGCAAAGGGCAACATTAATTGGCAAACATTTCAACTAGCTAGCAGAGCAAGTCTTATCGGCCAGTACAATGTGAAAATAACGGCTCTATCTTTTTTTTACGCACACTACTTAATAGAGAGGAGGCGTATATTACTTCTAACGGATCGTCAGCGGGTAATCGGTTTACCACCCATATTTTTGTACCATGCTTTGATCAATGAACTGTGATATTTGTCATTAGTATATAACACATAGCTTAATAGTGCTTTTCACGCGTTCTGATTGGTTAACTCGTAGGTGATTAGCAAAGTACTAATCATCACAAAGCAGCCGAAGAGAAACAAAATGGCTTTCTGCTTCGCTTCGGTTAGCGAAAGTAATGTTTTGGTCCGCTAGCTATTCGGCTTGTATGGTATATACTAACAACAATTCACCCCAATGTCGGTGAAAGTGTTGGGTATTTATTTCCACTTTGGTGAAAAGTTGTTAATCAATTACGATTTTTTTTTTAATTTTTGTTTTATTCACTTTTTTATAATTACTCGATAGTAACGATTCATAGTGACTGCAGATCTCACAAAACTTGCAAGTACTGTATATTGTACGTTTATTGTTTTCTTTGTGAAGGAAAAAAAGGGGCAGGGGAATGGGGCTCTTATAAAAGAGAGTTGAACTTACTGGGGAACGGGTTAATACGGAATTTGTGGTAATTACCTGTCACGTTAACTAATAGATATATAGTATATATGAATTTTGTAGCCTTGATTCTTCTTCCTTACGCAAAGCTGGCAATAACATCTAGTAGATTATTCTGTACTTGGACCTTCGAGTAGAAATAGCAAACAAGGACAGTAGTTACCTATCTGCTATTATTCATAATTTATATTCACTTATGAAGCCGCCATAAACAAGACTTACGTGACAAAAGATAAATTTATTTCTTGTGAGAAAAATCAAGTAATACATTAATGCATTAATTTTTTTTTTAAATTATTGTTTACAAGGCTAAAAAGTTATAAAATTTAAAAAAGAAACCGAACGAAAACGTTCGAAAACGTTCGGTTTCTTTTTAAATTTTATAACTTTTTAGCCTTGTAAACAATAATTTTACCTTTCTTAGCGAATATTATGACATTAATTTTGTTGTTGTACGTCTTCGGTATTGTCCCAAGCTAAACAGACTGCTCAATATATAAAAACTAACGCACATTACACTGTGAATAACACAACAGTTCTCCTTGACTATCAATATTTACAAGCTCTAATTATCACCTCTACATAGGATGCCTATACAATGCAACCGTTCACAAAACTAACTTTAGTTTCTTGTTTTACAGTTTACCGAAATAGGACCTACAAATAACTATTTTGCTGATGGCGTCACACTACACCATGTAGCTACTTCTTAATTTTTCTGATATCTCTAGTTGAAGATATTGCAGGAAAACTATCACATTTTATGGCATATAAGCTATCACAGACGAATAGCTTTAATTCCTAGGGTTGTTTAGTTTTCACCTTGCTCTGTTTTCAAGCTGTCTCTCTTTGCAGGCACATAACACAATACTGCTTTGTTACTAACTTTTGCTAGATTTTCCCATTCGTTTAAAGAAACATCATACCTCTCGTCTGGTGGAATTCTAATCCCACTGTCAACTGGAAATTTGTTGATGATGAAATACACCCTCCCTTCTATTTCCACTGCACCAAGCTTGTTTGGGGGAATATGTTTTTGTTCGACAACAGACCAAGTGTTGTTTTCCTCATTATAAACTTCAACAGGTGCAGGGTTACCGCATAAGTTAACACTGTCGTAACAAGAAGTTTTGCCCCCCGCCACGTAAAGCCTGCTATTGACTACAAAAAGACTGGATCCAAAGTGTGGCTTGCAGGTTGAAGCTTTTTGCTCCCATTCATTCCTTGCTGCGTGCAAACAATGCACTAGAGCTGGTTTGTCCACCCAATTAGGAGACATGGAATCACCCTCATTTCGTTTATACCCATGAATTACAAATACTTTAGATTTCAAAACCACTGCTTCTACAGTACAGAAGTCATCTTTACGATCAATTTTCTTTAAGAAACTCAAATTAGCTCCACTTTGCCAATTGTTATTAGCAAGACTATATCTCTGAGGCGGATTGGATTCACTGATTGCAAAAATATAGTCATCAACGGGACATAGGCAGTCGATCTGATGGCTGGATCCCAGAAAAGGTGGCAGTGTCCCCCATGAGTGTTTGACTGTGTCGTAGCAATAGATAACAAATTGACCGGATTGCTTTTGTGCAACTACATACAAGTAATTACCAACATATTCTGCACAGAAACATGATTGATTTTTTTCAGTTACTTGTGTAATGGATGGCAATGGCTTCCATTTTTTGGTTTCCATTTCAAAGTAATACATCTGCATCTTAGGGGAAATAGCAACAAGAACCTGAAAAGATTAAAACATAAAATGAACCAAAATGTTGTAAATAATCTAAGCTTGCATTAAATTTGTATCAATCGGAGAGTGCTGGTATCTTCGAGGTTGTATACAGGCACTGGCCCCTTTTGTTTCTACAGACATATTAATGCTGAGGTTATTAAACTTTAGAGAATGAATGAAGTGCACTTCTTACCAGGCTCATTGATCGTGGTTTTGCTTTCTCTACAGCAAATTCAGAGTTATAAGAAGGCATGTGTTTATAGATTGACACTTCATACACCAACATGTGAATGTCTGGATCTCGCTGCATCTCCTCTGTATTCAGTTCTTCAATCAAAACTCTGATGTCCACCAACCCCAGACGAACAGTTCCGATAACTTTGGCTGCAACTGTCATCCTCTCTTCCTTCTTGTGTTTAATCCACTGCATCACTGATTTGAAGACGAACGTCTCTGAAGGTGCACTGAGGTCATCTCGACAGAGGAGACTGAGTAATTGGTCTGCGCTAATATGGGTCAGGAATTCTTTGCTTTCACAAATATCCTTGTACATTGAAGCCATCCTGTGCTCCACTGCCTCTTTGAGATCTTTCAGTTCGTGTCTATCGGCAATTGTACACAGCAGACAGTAATTGGGCAGGTCAAGTCGAAGCTGGACAAATTCCCTTTTCAAGAAATCACAGCACTGTTCAACAACACTAATGACTTGAAGGTGATCAGCGGCGGCAAGAACTTCAAACACGTTTTCTTCGTTGACATGAAGATCTCCAGTGTAGATGGAGTCCATTACAATCTTAAGTGCATCTGGTGAAATGCTTTCATCTTTCAATTCGACTACTTCCTGGTTCGACTCCTTCATTCCATCTGTAAACATGGCGTGGAAATAATCGCTATTCGCAGCGAGTACAATGCGATGAGCTGGAAAGACGTCTTCGCCAACTTTTAAACGAACGTCGATGAATTCACCTTCGTCTCGAAACTGAGCACATTTGGATAAAAGATCCACGGAATTGGCAACCATCTTACGATGTTTTGCTATACATCTGCGACGCGATTGAAATTCAATCTAAAAGATCTCGTGATCGCCGCGTTTGCCTCAAAACGTCACGCCAGCAAGGTCACGAAACTATCTGCTTTGAAACCTGGCGGCTAAACTCGTCCCTTTTTGGTGCCGACCATAAGTATCGCAGTACTCTCCACTGACGAGATACAATATACAATACAAATTTTATTAACTCTCCCCACAGGGGCTTTTCGGTGCAAATGGCCTAAAATTATATAAAAAATGCATTACAATAAGATAAAAAAATATAAAATGATCACTATATAAATTACTATAAAACCGATAAAAATTACAAAAATAGTACCCAGTGGGTACATGAGTCTAATGCGTCATGGATTGTTAGTACGGTTGAAATATGTTGAAGTAGTTTCGGTATGTACGGCATAGAGCAAGAGGTGTAGCATGCTACACGTAGCAGAGGTTTGGTAGTAAGAGTGGTTCAGAAGAAGTCGATAATACTTGTTCTCTTAAGTATATATATTTATATATATTTATTCATGTTAAAAGATTAGTGCGTTGTAGACCATAGGAAGATCGTACAGATTTAGAGAAGGGGGGGGGGGGGGGGGGGGAATCCTGAAAACTTTGTTTGCAAAAGCAAAAAAAGCCCAGCTAAATTTTTTGCAGGCAGGCATGAAAAAAATTGTCAACAGGAAGATGACACCAGAAAAAATGTTTTTACAGACAACGATACAGAAAAAAAATTGTTTGTCTTGAAAAAATTTTCATCCCCCTGCTTCCAAAAAAATAATGGTCCGCCCCATGGATAGACAATTATTTAGTATTCTAAATATCCTAAATCACATCAAAATAAGCCAAAATATATATATTTTTTTCAATTCCTTTGCAATTTATGCAATACTGCTCAACAAAGATTTCAATTACCTTTAACGTTTCGACACAGGGGTCGCCCACTACCTCTCGGAACGAGTTACTTCATTGGCTTTTAAAACAATAGATAACAGGTCATAACAATGCCCCTAGCCCTGAATAACAATAGAGGTAGTGTTTACAGCAGGCGAATGAAAATATAGGTTCTAGAGAAGTAGTGTCTTACTGCGACACAGGGGAGCAAAGAAAACATTGCTTGCAGAATGTAATTTAATTAAGCGAAATATTTTCACGTCTATCAAACACTACAAGTAGTTGAATGAAAGAGTTTCGTTTTCATGAATGAGAACAGCTTCCAAATTGTCAATACATGGAAGTCACAATCAGATCGGAATTCAATAACTATTAAAGCGAGTTTTCATTCTGTCTTAAGTACTTTTTGGCAAGTTTCATTATTTATGCAAATTTCGCGCGAAATGTAATTTGATTACACTGTCTTGTTTTCAAGCTCTCGATTGAATCTTGAATGGTGAAAAAACTCTTTTTAATGAAAGTTGCATTCTGTGAGTGAAATCCTGCTTCAGTTGAATTGAACAATCAATTGCTGACTGCAATTTTATTTAATTTTCCATTTTTTTTCTTCATAGTTATTTTTTGTTTATGAACGCAAATGTTACTTCCGGATTTTTTTCATCAAAAGATGTCGATTTCACGTTGCGTTTCCCACGGATTATAAAAAAACATGCAGCTGGAAGGAGAACATGTTCAGTGGCTTCACACTTGAAAACGAGGATTCATATTATTTTGCACTGTAAAACATTTATTCCAATTACATACATGACAATTTCTTTTACAAGGGCATGTCGCGCTCGAGCTCCGGTCGACCGTTGCTTCGTTAACAACATCCTTGCTTCCTGATTGGATTACGATCACCGCACCAAGCCCGCAATGAGGCGGGCTATTGTCTAAGCACAATTACACCGGACGATTATCGATCCCGAACCATTCCCTTGGGATTGCTAACAGCTTTTTTCCACTACATAGAGTCTAAAGCGCATGCGCATTAGACTCAATAAAAATTAGAGTAAGTCAGCAAATACTACTAAGAAGTTTAAAATTCGCGTAAGAGTTTATTTCTTAATAAATAGATAAACGGAAAACGACAATAAAATTTATATAGATATTATTTTTATTTCATGGTAATATCAGTTTTTGCCAATATCTGTGAACTAAGTAATTTCCAAAGTTTTCTTCCTTACTCGTTCAACAAGACCTTCTATTAACGTTCTAAACATGAGGGACATTTTTCCGCCACCAAGCATGTGTTTACTGCCAATACCGCGTTCACATGTTTCGCAATCCAAAATCTCTCTGCTCATCTCATAAATCCATGTTTTGGGGAGTTTTGAAGATTTTTGGGAGAGTTTTGGTAATGTTTGGGAGGAAATAGTTTTTCTAAAATGATTCATAAGATTTAGAGAAATAAAAAATATTGATTTGAAGATAAAATTAGTAGATGGACGTCAAAACAGTTCCCTACCAGCCAGGGGTGCTCTTTCGCGGGGATCAAGTTTTTGCTGGTGTTCGAAAAATAATTTTCTTTCTTCTATCCCTTAAACATTTTCAAAATTCATTTGCACCCGCAACTTAAATATTTGTCGGCGATTTTCTTGATAAAAGGTTTGTTGGTTAAAACCAGGTTTTACTTCATAATTACGCAATAGTCCAAGAAAGAGATCTTAGGTGCACTCCTTTTATTGTGCTGTGGAAAGTGAATCTCGAGCACCTCTTTAAGCTTTTCAATTGAGAAATGAAGAACTTACACACCTCGTTCTTCTTACTTTAACAATCAATCTTAGAAATCTTGGTATTACTTATTTTCTTTACGCAAGTGGAGAAGACATTCATTTTGCAAAACTCTATTTTGGCAACGCTCTCTATTGCCGTTCAACAGATAATAGCCAAGATCAAAGCAGGATTTTGCCAATCTGGGATTATAACGTGATAAATTTTACATACTGACTTTTCAACCTTACTTGCTCCAGTCCCAACCTGCTAGAGAAATCGGCCATGAGCATAATAAAGACGAAGGTAGGGTGCGTGTGCTCGTGGGAAGGGTTATCTCTTGATTCAGTGCGGCCAATCCATATCACGTGCAGCACAAGCCCACGTTCACAGCTTGAAACACATCAAGTGGCGCTAGCTGCCGGAGCTTATCCCAGTTTTCGTAGCATTTAGCGACTAGGAGTTTTTCTACTCCCCCTGAATGGATGAAATGCTAGTTCATTGTGGAGTTGCCTTTTAGCAAGACCACAAAGCTTTCCCGGCGTATAGATTGGCATAGTTCCTCGATTTTTCTGTACGTTTTCACTTGAATTGTCTTTAGTTAAAGTACAAAGAGCTTTAAGCAAAACAGATCAAGATTATGACACAGGTGACTTATTTTCTTATGCGAAGAGCAGGGCCGTTGGCAACGGGGATGCGATGGTTTCGTCCGCACCCCCTCACGTGCTTCAAAGGTCCGCTTAATCTGAGAGAGAGGGTTAAAACGACGCTCAAAATGCAGGAAAAGTGGACTTCAGCAAATTGATTTTTCAAAATTTCCCGGGGGAACTATACCCCCGGATCACCCCTAGACGCTCATGCTTCCGGTGCTCGCATTCACCCAAGCAAAATCCTGCCAACGGCCCTAAAGAGGTATGTTTAATATCAGATTGGAAAGAGGGAATCGTGGTCACACTAACCTAGATAAGAACTTGTCTATAGAGGAATCATGCTCCTGTCAACTGAACAGCCCGGAGAGTAATGAAATGTATTGTTGTCGATCGTATGATGAATGCCTTAGACGAAATTTTGCCATAGAACCGCGCAGGATTCAGATCATCAAGAACACTCACTCTCAGATCAATAAACCACTCTTCGTATAATTGTAAAAAAGTCCCTCGAATGGACGTCTCCACTTTATATAAACTTTCCAGCTAGATGAGAAAAACAACTGGCACATTAAGTCATTATGCGATGTAACGATGAATTTATTATACTCAGTGCCTCGTGAGAAAATAATGTCAATACAATCTTCCATGTTGTGCGTTTTCTTCTACGTTCTTCGGAGTACCTTAATAGTATAATACTAAAGTTTACGAAGGTTAATTGCTGAACGTTATATGTTACATGTACTTACATTTTATTAAATTCGTATAGCATAACTGTTACAACTCTGTGTTATTTCACGCACTGTCAGTATCTTTAGAGCGGTTTTCACTTGAGTGTCAATGTTTATTCGCATTTACCTTGGTCTGCATTACTACGCTTGGTGATTAGTTAAAAAAAAACTCGCGCCACTTTGTCAAATCAGAAGTAAAACCAAAACCATCGTGATTCGCACGCACGCATTTTCCCGCGCTTCACACTGGATTAATGTATTTTCTTTGAGAATTTGATTGGCTCAATGGTTTGTCTGTGTCCTTTGTGATCGGCCATTGTAATTCCTTTGATTTAAATTAGTTTTACGACACTCAATCGAAACTCGCTCGATACAACGCTGCAGACTAAACATTAAATGTCTTGCCACTTGCAGTTACGTTTCATTAAATAAAAATAGCAAGCATTACACTTTAAAGGGACAGTATCACGAGATGTTTTTTAAGTTTTTGTGTAAACTGAGCTAGAATTATAAAGGTGCCTCACTGATCAACAAAATAACCTTTTAATGGCAAAAAGACATAAATTCATTGTATAAGATGTGCGTAAACCATCATCAATGGATTTTAGTGATTTTCCTCCAAGTGATACTGCCAAATTTGAAAATGTCGACCCGACGTTTTCAAACTTTAGACCATTTCTTTTCTACCTGTTTGAAGCGAAAGTTAAATCCATCGCTTTCATTGGATTTTCGGGTAGCACTTAATCTTGGCGAGACTACTCCTTTAAACTCAAAAACAGTTCTCTCTCTTTGACTGTCAGTACTTATAGTAGTATATGTAATACTATCTTTATAGCATTACCCTATTGCTGGGTCGAGAAGCGGCTCCCGCAAGATCTTACATTAATAACTCTCTACAACAAAACAAACAACAGGAACAATGCCTCTAGCCCCAAAGGCGCTGTAGCAACAGCTACACTAGAGGACCAGTAGAATTACAAGTTAACGACAGTTCCTACGTACACTACTGAACCTGTTACAACATACAGTTCTGATTCCACGACTATACGACACATTAGACAACACAGCCCCACGTTCACCTAGGCAAAGTTCAAACAGTCCACTTGAGTTTTTCAAAGTAGGAACTACAAATCAAAGCTGCTACTATCCAGAAACTCTATTGTGGTTAAGCTAATGATGTCGTGACATTCACTACTAATTTTTCTGGTTACTGTTAAAAAATACTGCAGTTAACTTGCTTTCACCCTTTACTGAATGGCATATGGTGTGATAAGCTTAACATCATATCCAGTCGGGGGATAAGTGCCAGTGTTGGCAAATCTTTGTTGAAGCACTCGAAGGGTTCCCGAAGTATTTCATCCAATCAAAAATTAGCACGAGCGCTCACGAATACTCCGAACACAATCCTGTGAGCAAATACGTCCTGTTGCTTAGCAACTTCTGGGACGAAATTAAAACCTCGGGCTCAGTCACTTCTCGGAGAAGTGATCGCGCCTTGACTGGCACTTGTTCCCCCGACTGTATCACATGATAAGATATCACGAGCAAAGAACTTTAAACTTTATTTTGTTTTTCGCCTTGCTCTGCTTTCAAACTTTCTCTCTTTACAGGCAGGTAACACAACACTGCTTGGCTACTGATTTTTGCTACATTTTCCCACTCCTTTAAATGAATGTGATACACCTCCCCTGGTGGAATTCTTATCCCACTGTCAATTGGAAATTTGTTGATGATGAAATACACCCTCCCTTCTATTTCCACTGCACCAAGTTTGTTTGGGGGAATATGTTTTTGTTCAACAACAGACCAAGTGTTGTTTTCCTCATTGTAAACTTCTACAGGTGCAGGGTTACCACAAGGGGTATATGTAGTATCCCTCCTTATTAATTCTAATATAACGCTCTTCTGCCTTCTTCCACTGTCGCTATAATAACAAGAAACGTTCCCCCCCGCCACACAGAGTCTGTTATTTACAACAAAAAGGCTGGATCCAAAGTGAGGATGACATGTTGAAGCTTTTTGTTCCCATTCATTCTTTGCTGGATCAAAAGAATGCACCATAGCTGGATTATATATCCTATCATTATACATCTCTCCACTTCCAATTCCTTGATACCCATGAATTACATATATTTTAGATTTGAAAACCACTGCTGATACAGTACTTAACTTATCATCACAACGGCTTGTTTTAAAGAAACTCAAATTAGCCCCACTACTTTGCCAATTGTTATTAGCCAAACTGTACCTTTGAGGCGGACTGGATTCACTGATTGCATAAATGTAGTCATCAACAGAACATAGGCAGTCGATCTGATGGGAAACGTATTGAAAAGGTGGAAGAGTCTCCCAGGTGTCATTAACTACGTGGTAACAATAAACATGGTGATCGGATTTATCGTCTTGTGCAGCTAAATACAAGTAGTTACCAACGATTTCTGCACTGAAGCATGACTGAGTTACTTCACCTAACTGCACCACAGATGGCATCGGTTTCCACATTTTGGTTTCAGCATCAAAGTAGTAAACCATAGTACTGGGACGGAAAGGATTATACTCCTGAGTATGATCTGCACTATCTGCACTTGGCCATAAAGATCCTGTAGGGTGAATGGCCACAAGAACCTGAAAGACCCGCAGATAAGGAAAATGCACGGCACAGTAAGAGTTTGTGATTAGTAAGACTTAATACCCCGTTCACACCAATTAAACGCGTTTAATTAAACATAGTTTAATAAAACCATGTTTAATTAAACATGGTTAACTAATCAACCCGTTCACACGGAACACTGGAGCTGACATCAACTCAGCCTCATTTTCATGCTCAGCCTCACGTTCGTGTAATTGTATAATAGAGAGCTTAAGCACCAGACGTTTTTGATTCACGGACGGCGACAGGAAGTCGCGATTCAGGTTGGCATACCAACGCGCATGTGCGGAGGTGTTTGACGAGAAGTCACAGACGTGAGAGCACGTTGTTTGCGGTCCGTGTTGTTTACGAGCTGGAAGGCGAAGTATGGCTTCAAACATCAGTGCAGTAAACCTTTTTTTTTTTTTTTTTTTTTTTTTTTTTTTTTTTTTTAAACTTTATTTATGCAGGGTGTCCCATTCAGCACAGTGGCTGGTATCCAGAGGGGCCCTGCTAAATACAATTTCTAAAAATATAAAATGTCTAATAGTTTAAAATAGTTATAAAAATAGAGTTAAAAAAACTAATGTCTAGTGGTTAAAATAGTTATATAAAAAGAGTTTAAAAAAATTGAAACGAGTTACAAGCATGAACTGGTAGGGAAAAAAATAGATATCATAAATTAGGTGCTATAAATAAAATGGGCTTTGACATGATTTTTAAAAGAGGAGAGTGATACAGCTTGTTGGATTTTACAAGGTAGTGAATTAAAAAGGGCTGTGCCAGAAAATCTAAAAGTCCGTTTGCCAAGACTAAGTTTGGGTTTTGGTAGATGGAGGTCAGCCTTCCTTCGAGTGTTGTAACCATGTACATTGTAGTTCCTAATGAAATAGTTACTTAAATACTGAGGAACTAAGTTATGCAAACATTTAAAATCTAAAACACATTTGTGTATTTTACGGTTTGTTTCTAAGTCAGTCCACCCTAAAACCCTAAGTACAGTACATGTAACCCGAGTAATGTTTTCCTTTTGTGTAACATGCTAAGGCAGTTAAGCTTTTTTTTTTTTGTTTGCTTTAAAATTCTAAACGGGGAACTCAGACAGCTCGACAGTCGTTGACAGAAGCGATGAATTTTCCCGCGGTTTGGAAAACGAATAGTGCTCGCTTTTATAATACGCTCAGCAAAAAATCCCACAAATTTGATCAGTGAAATTGTTTGTGTTCTATTGCCTTTAATTTTGTAAGGGTGTCAATATTTCCTAGCCATTCATTCTGTTTATTTAACACTGGCTACTCATTCAAACTCTGTATTTGTATTTCGCGCCGTGTACGCATCCTTGTAAACACGTTTTCGTCGAATTATCTATCATCAGGCCGTTCAATGGAAAGCGAGTACTACACAAAAAATTAATACCGAACCCGACAGAAAAAAAATAACTGACAAGAAACACCCTTTGTAATCGTATTTAATGTTTATTTTAATATAGTGGGCCAATGGATTGGACCGAAGAGCATGGCAAAGCTTTGATGAAAGAGGTGCGAGTGCAAAACCCATTCCAAGCCAAGAAAAAAACAAGTTTGAGAGCTAAAATATGGTTGTCAATTGCTGAAACATTAAGTGGATCGAAAAATCCCCCGTTCAAAGATTGCATGACGAAGCGATCTGTCCAGGATAGATACACACTGGTGTCAGAAAAACATCGTCAAAGAATTGGAAAAGAAGAGAAAGCCAGTGGAATTAGCCCTCCTTATTCAGCCCTCGACCAGCTTATTGAAGAGTGCATTGAATTAGAAAAACTAGAGGATGACGTTAGGCAGAAAGATGGTAAGGAGATATACTTAGGCTTTATTTTTAGATACTTGAATTGAAGTAAAGTATATAAAATCAGTTAAATGCTTGAAGAAATGACGTCAAACGTAAATCGTACAAGCCCGATTCATTTGACAGTGCGATTTTTCGTAGTTACTTTTGAAGTTGGAATGTTTTGACTTGTTTGTGATTATACCAGTTTATTTTGGTATTAATTTATAATAAATACAAACCAATAAAAAATTGCAGCAAGTTCACGAGTTTGTATTTTACAAGAGTTTGTATCATTACACTATGCTGTTCCATTGCATTTGCTGGTAAAAAATTCTAATTTTTAACCAGCACTTTCAGTTGTTTTAACAAGCTATAAAAAGCTGTAATTTCATCGCCTACATTTTGAATGGTCATCATTATCATCCTTTTTTTAGTAATACTTCACATTATTGTTTTGGAAGGAAGAGGGGAACGCAGCAGAAAGAAATTGTTACACCCTATTCAATTCTAATTCCTTGTTCTTGTAGGTGAAACAAACTCTTCAAAATCTGAGAAAGACAAAGAAAGTGCCTTGGAAATGAGAAGGATTGCCATGGAAACCTTTGGAGATAGCAAGAAGAAGAAAAAAAGGAGAAGAGAAGATAGTGGGCAAAGTGAGAAGAAAAGAAAATGCAGAAATTCAGGGAGCGATACCATTGAATATCTGCGGGAACAAAATACTGAGCAAGCAAAGATCAGAAAGCAAGAGCTACAGATGAAGGAACGGCAGCAGGAAATAGAAAAGCAAAGATATGAAAGTATGATGCATTTGATTGGGAAACAACAGCAACAACAACATCAAATACAGCAGCAGCAGCAACAACAACAACAACAGTTTCAAGCTGTTATGCAACAACAGAGTCAACTTATGCTGGCTTTGATTCAACAACTTAACAAAGGAAAAACTTAATTCCTGAAATTTATTGCAATCGTTCATTACAGCCATTGAAATACATGTGTAACATTGGCACTTTCTTATACTTTTAGATAAAACACTGGCAAATAGCCAAGAAGGCTGTTTTGTTGCAACATTTTCACATACAAGATTATGAGTACTGTGTGACACATGTCAACTGACATGGGAGACAACAATTTTACTTTTAATTTTTGTACTGACTGGTTTTATAGACTACTTCTGTCAGCTATTCAGTCAGTGCTGAAATTAATAATAACCTTAATTTTTTTATTACAGTTTTTCTTATGATATTTATAAATTGCAGCTGTACATGTGATAAACCAACTTTACATTTTATGTGATATTTGTTTCTTATCTGTAGAAATCATGCAGATCTGGTGGCTCAAGTTCAAAAAATTTTGATGTTTGGTTTCCATATAAACATGTAATTGCATTTTGGATCAGTGCACAAACTAAGTACATTTTGCCTACAGAACTTAAACTAATTTTAAGATTGCTTTTGAAATCCAAGGCTTTGAATGACTTAACAACATCTCCAAATGTCCACTCCACTGATTCCCTTACAGAGCTCATTGACAAATTGTAAGCTTCCATGGGCGGTGTTAGACCATTTTGTCTAAATGGCACTTGAAGATGTACTCTAATAGGGTATGCTGGGTCACCATACAAACATACTGGATCGCCCCTTGTGTTGTATGCATACTGTTCCAAGCTGTGGAGCAGGTTAGAATCCGCAAGAATTCCAGCATCATGTCTTCTTCCTTCTGAAGAGAAACCAAGAAAGACACAATGTTTTAAACCTATAACATGGCAAAGGTATGTTAATAGTAACTTAAATTTAAAGGGGCAAAGAAAAATGCAAATGTAAATAAGCTGAAAATTACTAACCGACTGAGCCATACAAATTGGCTATTAGACCATTTGGCAGGGTAACGGACTGGAACTTTAAAGAGTGTACTCTCTTGTGGCCATTGAAGAGAATTCTCTGGTTCTGCGAGGGTCTGCATATTGGACGAACTGTGCCATCGATGAAACCAAAACAATTTTCCAGGGCAGCCCCTTTATTTGATATGGCATCAGTGTAGGTCTCCAGACAATGTGGGCTCAGTAAATCGTGATTCCACTGTGACAGTTTGTGGCCATGAACATCGTGGATCTAGTCCATCACAGTATTTACAATCATACTTAATTCTGGTACAGGTCGACCGAACCTCGGTATCATATCGCTATACCGGCAAGGGAACGACATACGTCTCAGCAAAACACACAGCCCTTCCAACTTGTCTGCTGTGGTCCTCTGTTGACAGCGAAACGTTTCTGGCAGATGAAGGGCATCAGCAAGCCGTGGCAGGTCTTTTTTTTTTTCAATGCGAAACTCGGTCTTGCACTCGGGTTCCTCGATCCAATCGATGCTAAACCTTGGGTATTTTTCGTAACAAAACGGAGGGTTTTTAGACGAATTCTCCTCCAGCAAAAGCAACAATTCTGCATCAGTCAACACGCCTCGGCTGTGAGCAATAAAAAGCGCGTTTCTCGCATCTTTTAAATGCGGCATGTTGCTAATTATAGTCGGCAACAATTCACAGTTGTCACGTTCGCAGTGACGCGGGCGGCCAGTTTAAGTCAAAAATTTCGCGCCAAAAACGCCGTTATCGATCCAGTCCTCCTCGGTTTTCTGACGTCCGTGATATCAAAAACGTCTGGTGCTTAAGCTCTCTATTGACGTAAAATGTCATCCACAATGTAAACAAAATGGCGAATGTGGAAGTATTGCGCTTTTGTTGTGTGAAACAAGGATAAAAGAAACCCGAAAAATCGCCGAAAATCGCGAAAAACTTGCCAAGAGACGACTTAACCGTTACCTCCGCCGCAGAGGTCTTGTATCCTCTGTTTTTTTCCTGTTATTTACGCGGCAACTCTTTCAGTACGCCCCATATTTACGTCGAGTTTGGACGAAACCAAGGTCGCAGTCCTTTTGGGAAGAGACCTGCCAGGGATGGTGTGACAGAGATTGGGTAGAGAACTTTCGGATGTCAAAGGGATGATTTGAATACCTGTGTGTCGAACTATCACCCCACATCGCGAAACGGGACACGAACTTTCGGAAAGCCATTGCAGTACGTCATCGGGTTGCAATAACTTTGTATTGGCTTGCCGACACCGCTCGCTACAGGACCATTGCAAACTTGTTTGGCGTTGGAAAATCCACCGTATGCACCATCGTCAAACAAGTATGCGAGGTTCTTGTAGGTATTCTTCTCTCACGGTATATTTACTTTCCCCAAAATCGACAAGAAGTACAGGATGAGATCGATGGCTTTAGAGATCGTGCGGGTTTTCCCCAGGTAGTGGCCGCTCTTGACGGTTGTCATGTGCCTATTATTGTACCTCTCCAAAGTTCGGAAGACTACGTGAATCGGAAAGGTTTTTACGCAGTAACACTACAGGGATTGGTTGACAGCAACTATCGTTTTGTGGACATATTTGTTGGATGGCCGGCGAAAGTGCACGACGCGCGCGTTTTCAGAAATTCACCGCTGTTTTCCCACTGCTGTGCGAGGACCTTCCTTCCTCTCGACTTGTCCCAAGTAATATCAGGAGTAAGAGCTCCACCTTTGATATTAGGAGATTCGGCATACGCACTCACTGACTGGCTGATGAAGCCGTATACTGACCGTGGAAACCTCACACGAGAACAAGTCAATTTCAACAAGATCCTCAGCATGACTAGAGTGGTGGTTGAGAATGCATATGGAAGACTGAAGGGTAGGTTCAGAAGCATTGCAAAGAGGCTGGACCTCAATGTTGAAACTGCATGTCTTGTTATTGGTGCTTGTTGTGTGTTGCACAATTTCTGTGAAGTCATGGGTGAGGACTTTAATGAGGAGTGGCTGCAAGGTGTGCCGCTCTATCTTGGTGTTTTCGCAGGTGACCCTAACCAAGCACAAAACAGGAATGCTGAAGCAATAAGAGAAGCCATCAAGACATCTTTAATGTAATAACTGTGCAAATAACCTCCTATGTAGACAATCTTCTTGCTCGTCACACAATCTCTCCTCCCCAATGAGAGATTGTGTGACAAGCCAAAAGGATGTCTGCATGAGAGACTACTGTGCAAGGACCTGTTTTAAAATTCTCTGCTGTGAATTTGTTGTAGCTTTATATTTTATGGTTGAGTTTCATTGATGAAAGACTTTGGTTATTATGATGTAAATCCAAAAACCATGAACGCTTTGATTTTACTTTGACATTTTTAATGTGTTAATGTGTATGTGTAACCACAAGCAAAAATATGCAAGCCACAAAGATAGTTACCATTCCAGCAGACGGTTTTCATCATGCATAGAGATCTGATTAATGGCTTATTTTTACTCGTGACGCAGCAACATTTCAGAATATACTTCTAGTTTTCATGTTTTTGAATTTGCATGGTAAGGACTTTTTTTAGGGGGGGGGGGGGGGGAAATGTAATTTGGGCTATGTTCTGGGCAGTGCGTCTTTATGGGGGTCTTGTTTTACTATAATTGGAGTTTTATGGGGTTTCAAAATTTGGCATTATTTCAGCCTCCTCATTTTTAATATACTCGAGACCTGAGGCTCCCCTGGGACAAGGAAAAAGTACTGTTGAAGCTCTCATCACTGCAGTTGCTCTAGTTAAGGCTACTTTTCCAAATTCCTGAGGTAGCCGTATACTTGAACAATGGTCCTCTGACTGTAGCTGTATACAAAACATTAACTTCAAAGTCAGTTTCCATGGCTGCAAACCTCATACATGACTGTCACACTTGCTTGGACCATTCTCAATAGAAGGCTGCCCCTCCTCCCCTCCCTCCAATGAAGGAAAAATTAGGTTCATTCAGATAATTGATTATTTTTCCCACCAGCCCCAACCTTCTCCACCTCCCCCCCCCCCCCCCCCCCCCCCCACTCACACACACACGAGCACACAACTCCCTGACTGATACAATAGATCTTTACAGACTCAATTTATCCTTTTAAACTGCTTATCACCATTCAAGAAATTAAGATAGGAAATGTCCTGTTGCCTGCAGCTACCATGATTACCTTGTGACAGGTTTTTTAGAGGATACTGGGTAGTAACAGCTTTTATTATTTCACTGTTAAATCATTTTATTATATTTTAATGCAAGAGAATGAACAATATCTATATATTTATGTATATTTAGAAAAAGAAAAACTACACTTTTAGCCCGACAAGCATGTTTCATGATGGCTCTCTCTTTAGGGGATCGCCTGAAGAGAGAGAGCAATCACGAAACATGCTTGTACGATAAAAGTGTAGTTTTTTTTCTTTTTCTAAATATATATTATGCTCTACTTTAATCTATTGAGCACTATATTTTGGAAAAATTGAAACACAAACTTTCTATATATAAATATACATTAAATCTTATTGTTTTGGTGTGTAGTATCACTGTATCGTATTTCAAATTCTGCTGGAGCTACTCAAACTACAAAATATGTAAGCACCAAAATGTAATTCTATTGCAGTATTCCATGTTACACTGTACCTTTCGGTTTTGACTAGTTTACTGGTGCATGCTGAAACAATTCCAGAATATATTCCAACTTGGCTGCAAGGTGAATACAACACCTTAAATTTCTCTTTCCTGAAATTTCTACAGGACATTTTCAGTTAAATACAGGGAATCTGATTGCTGAAACCTGCAAATGATGCAATTATCTACTTCCACTTCTTCCCACAACTTTTACATAATGGTCATTGCATAATTGTTAGGCAAATTACCATACACAAAAAATGGTGACTGGAAAATTTAGCTATAAAAATAATGTTCAATGCCTGAAAACCATAAAAATGCTTGTGAAAATGTACAGAAATTGTCTAAAACTTGAAACTGGCATGAACAATGTTGTTAGTATGGGGAAGAATTTTGCATTAACACAGCTTTCTATGTGCATTATGGGCTGTGTCAGGTTCCCAGGGTATTGTGGTCAAATGTACAGCGCCATCTTTTTTCTTGTGAAGGGTTGCGTTTGGTGAATTGTGACAGTGGTGAATTATCTAAATTGTACACCCAATGTTGAAGTCATTGAAAACCATTTTAGTTGCTTTCTTATGGACTGTGAATATTGTTGAACTTACCTTCTGTAATAGTCTGTTGTGCATGGATTTTTGGTGGGCTATGTAGTATGAGAATGCTTCTTTGTGGCTGAACACCTCACAAGGACATTATTCTTTCAGAGCATATGCTCTGCACTGTAGTCTATTTGTGTAGGAGAATCATATGGCAGCAGTCATTATTTCTTATTCCTCCACATTCACAATGGATATATTAGTAGTGAGGTGCCATTTCCAACCGCTCACTGGAAACAACTTGAACAGTCCCTTTTATTTGACTGAGAGTCTAGTTATCATTCTTTCTTTTTACTTATTCCATACAAGTATGAGTGAATTGTGCAGCTCACAGATATTTCAATGTAAAAATTCTTTATTTGCAATACTTTCTTTTTTTAAAATCATACATTGAACTTATAGACAGAACATTTAGCTGTTGTAGCTATGTTGTTACATTTGTTTAAACAATTATTATACACGAAAAGAGTACTCTATTCTGATTTCCAAATTATAGTGTGGCACGAAAAATCTTCTCAATTTACTGAATTAAGATGAAATCAGTCACTCAAGCAGGTATAAAGAGAAACCACAACATCCCTGAATTGTAATGGAAAAGTACTTTACATGAAATACCACATATAGAAATTTAACCAAATTAAGACCTGCAAAAAAATGTTTCCAGTAGTAAACTATGAAATTCAAACTGGCTAAACTTGTTCCTGCATAATGCAAGACATTGGCAATATTCTACAAACTCACACAAAATAATTCATGCCATACTATCATAATACTATATCATAGCTGGGGCAGTGCAGTCACATGCAGTTGGTATTAGTTTAAAAAGATACTGTAGCTTTGTTTTGGTCCAATTCAATTCCATGATGTGACACTGCTCCTTTAGAAACTTGGAATTAATTAACATAAGTCGCATCAAACTTCAGGTTTTTGAAAAAAAAAATTCTTGTGAAAATTAATTTCAAACTGACTTTGAACTTCTACTGACCTGTCAACGCCAGGCAGCTGAGAGCAGTAAGGGGAGGATGTATTTCTTACAGTACAAAATTACTCACTTCTGACTGGGACAAGAGCTGAGTGTATGGTTAATCACAAATAAATTGAATTTTTTGTGAGTAACGTAAATGCCATATCTTGCTGTTTCAATGATATAAGAAATTGATGTGTCCCACCCAAGTTAATCCAAAAACTTCGGAAAAATTCACCCAAATATAACTTTTCAAGATTTCCAAAGTTGACCCAAAAACTTTCAAAGTTTTTCCAATTTAAGCTTGAAATTTCCAAAGTGGACTCAACACCTTCCCAAAGACTTCTGTGGTTATGGTTTTCAATATTTCAGATTATTTCTGACATGGACACAATGTCTTGTGAAGATGTCCAAAATTGATCTAAAGACTTCCAAGAAATTTTTAACTTGATCTAGCCTTCTGAAGTTCTCCGAAGCTAACCCAAAGTTACAATTTTGTTCAACACATGATAAATCACAACTTTCGATGGTGCATGATGTAAGAGAAAAATTATATGTTTTTTAAGTTCTCAAACTGAATCGAAACTGAAATTGGCTCAAGCAGCTTAAGTGCAATTTTGAGAACTTCACTCATATTATTGTACTCAGATCATGTGATTTCTTATACATATACTAATACAGTTTATAGGCAGGCCTTTATAAGTTATTGTGTGTTTTTACTTTTAGGGTGAACTCTTGAAAAATCCTAATTCCTGCACATGAGTTAAAGCAACTATTGATTCTGTATTATTAGCTACTACATAATTAGTTAGTTAAAGAATATTGAAATTCTTTAGACTGTACCCAGTGAAAAACAATGGTTTTCTACATGGATAAAAGTCCATTCTTCAGGGGTAAACAAAAATTGCATGAAATTCTTCAATAGTTAACACATACATAACCGCATTTTCTGAGGAGAAAACCCATGTCTGGTGCATTTTAACGGATTTGTTATTTTAGGGATACATTGTAAACCGGTAACAGTGAAAAGCCATTCTTCAGCCGTGGAGGTACAGATGAACACAGACTCGATAATAATAATCTCTCCAACATTTAAAAACAGCAAAGGAGAGCCCAAGCTTAAAGTGGTACTATGATCAAATTTTCACCCCTTGCAATTTTAGGTGTTTCAAAGAGCATTTAATGAAAGATTAAAAATGCCGTTTACCGTTTTCAAATATCTATTTTAGTTCCAGAGATATTTAAGCTTAAAAAAAATCGTAAAATATGCAAATTACTGAACTGATGACGTCATCTACTCAACCCAATTTTTTGTCAAGTACAAAAATTAAGTTATCTCGGTCATTTTTCTGCAGAGACCAATGAAACTTGGCAGACTAATAGTTCCTCAGGTGACACACCTACAGCTGTAATAAAATTATGTTACCATGGCAACTCACTCTTTTCCAGTCCCCATCAATTTTATTTTAATATTTCAGAATTTTTCAGTTCGGAAAAATTAAACCCAGGCAAGACGTCTGCCAAATCCATTGATATGCTTGCTAGATCTCGCATGTAAAGCATTATTTACAAATATTAATGGAGAATGCCAGAATTGGCCAGAAAGGCGTTAAGCATTTGGGGGATCTGGAACCTAGCTTGTTGCCATGGTAACCAAGTTGTCAAGTTCATATTGTGAAACACAACTAGCAGAGTGTTACTGCAAAGAATCAGAGAATTTCAATACAAATTGGCTGAGATATCACTTTCTTAGTATTTAATCAGAATTTGGTTGAGTGTATGATGTCACTACTTTGCTAATTTGCATATTCTAAAAACTTGAATATCTCTGGAATTAAAAGAGGTATTGAAAAACAGTAAACGGCATTTTGCTTCTCATATAGAGTACTTGTTAACATTTTAAAACGGTTGCGAAAGAAAACATGCGAATTTCATCATAGTAGCACTTTAATATTTGAATGGTATTAAAAATGGCGTATATGAATATGTGCCAAAACATTTTGAGCAATAAATAACAGCGAATAAACTTAATTCAGAAGCTGTGAAATTACGTGTAAACATAAGAAAATTATATTGGAAAAATTAATCTCAAAGAATGAAAGTTTCACAAATTATCGTTCACACCAGTAAGCTACTCTAAATTTATTTAACAACAGCTCGCAAAGTATGTCAAATCTGGAAACTGACGCAGGTACTTACTTGGTTCTACTTGCGAAGAACCTGCGCCAGTTTCAGGAGAAATTCCTGATCCTCCTTCCTTCTCTTCTCCGCTCTCTCCTCCTCTCGCCTCTCTCTTGCAGCTTCAGCTTCGAGGAAGCTCTTGTCCGCCGCTTGCTGATACTCTACAAAGGACTCGAACACTTTGTCGAACTTTGCAAATACATCAGAAGAGGTTTTCCTCTTTTTATTTGCTTTCAACACGGCCGACTGACGGGGTTCCGACTTCTTTGTTTCATCGGCTTTTGAACCTGAAGGAACAACATGGCGGCCGCAAAACTTCAATCGGTTGCATAAACATTACAGCCAAGAGAGAAATAAAACATTTATTGACTTGTGGTATACTTATCTCAATATTGCACTGTTTTACTGATACATCTATCTTGTGTCTGCTTGTACGCAAATGAAAAACATGCATGCATACGCATAGAAGCTCATAGACTGAATAAAATTTTCACAGACGACCGCGCGTCACATGTTGCTGTTGGAAACAATTCTTTTGTCTGGCCCTCCAATCGGAGAGCATTTTATATCGCTTACCTGTCACCGCTGTCACACAATTGACAACACTGGGACCAACACTCGGAGGTTTGTCAACGTTTTGTTTGCTGCAGCCTGGGATGTTTACGTTGGGTTCAACGTTTTCTGCTCTTGCTTTTTCGACATCATTGTCGCCATCGATGGAAACTGTTGCGGACTTAATTATCACCTTTGGCTTCGTGCATGGTTTGTCGGACAAAAGTTCGTCCACTTCGTCGAAGAAAGCTGGCTTCTTCTTTGGTGTGGCATTTCCCGTTTTGCTACATTCGTCTTTGTAGCTCCTGTAGGCGCTTATCAGGGTATGTATTCGCGTCTTGCAGCTGCAGTCATCTCTGTCTTCATACCCTGCGGCTCGAAGATATGCTGCAATTTCTAACCATATAGGCTTTTTTCTTGTGCATGAATTGAGCTGCAACTGGATATTGTCATCTCCCCACTTTTCAAGTAGGAGAAGCGTTTCTTTGTGTTCCCAAACTCTTCCGCGAGTTTTTGTCTCGGCGGCCATTTTGAATGTGTTTTATTAAACACGATTGTTAAACTACCTCGCGAGGTTGTTTTGTTAAACACGGTTTAAGACGTGTTTTGTTAAACGCGCCTGCAGTGTGAACGGCTAGTTTAATTAAACCTGTTTATCAAAACATGTTTAAGCTTTGGTGTGAACGGGGTATTATAGTTTTAAGGATTTAAAATTTAGTTTTCTTCTTTGAGGCACTGCCTTGTTGAAAATGTAAGGGGCTTTCAAAATTATTCATTTTAACCTTCCGTATGGGTGACCAGTTAATATGTCGTTACCGTCATGGAATTGCACACTCGCCGGAGTAACCAGTGTTAAATTTGCTCATTACAAGTCGTCACGCGTCACTGTGTAAAGTTGGACCTTCTAATGCCCTCTCCAATATTATAACTTTTTTTCTCCATATGTTGGTTTATTTTTATCGTGTATTCGCTGTATTTATTTGTTGAAAAGCTTAGTTTTTACAAAATATGCAAAGGTAGCCTTCAATTCATAATACAAATATAAAATAAGCCGTCGTGGTTCAAGTTCTTTAAAACATTCAGACTTTTTCGAACGTTGTTTTGAATTAAAGACCGATAATGGCATTAACATATAATTGATATTTTTTTTTGGAAAACATACTCTGAGTACTCCAGCGAGTTTTCAGTTGTAACACCAGTCTTGCTTGCCGCCGTCCCCCAACGGGAGAATAATTTGACAAGCGTGTCCACTCTCTTCCAGCCAATTTGCTGGAGAATGCAGAAAGTTACCAATTCATGGTTGTGATTTTTGCTTCCTTCCTAAATCTAACGTAGCTAGGGTAGCAAGTATTTTTCCTTGCAATATTTGAGGTTTTACTTAACTGTAAAAAAAAAAAAAAATGGGTAAAAATGCGGTTTTTTAAATGTTAATTTAGAGCAGTCAAGAAACATCACATCACAGGCTTACCAGACTGTGTTTGTGAGGTCACAGCACGCCCCATATTAATATTCAAATTTTCTCGCTAATCGCTATTGTGAATATTTAAGCTTCCTAAAATCGGCTTTTACTGCTCTCCATTTGCAATAAAATGAATTAGAAACATTTTCGCAATGTTTAAGTTTTGTTCTTATGCAGTTTTTTTTTGACGATTTGAAGCGTGCGAGAGCAGTTCTATGAGTTAAAGTTTTCACTCGTGTATAGAATACTAATATTTACAAAAGGCGTGCAACTTCCACATCCAAGAATCGGGTACCACCCTTGGAATGAAGCCAAAAAATATCTTTCCTCTACTCCCTTTAGTAAGAGCTCCCGGTCCTCGATAGAACAGTCTTTGAACTATAATCTGTCCAAATTTCATTCCGATCAGTTCCGGAATAGTTCTTTTAAACCTTGCTGGAATATCAAATTAGGTCGTACATTTGCCGATTTACCATGATATGTACCAGTTGTCGGGACAATTTATGCAATTTTCGCTAAAATTGGTCAATATTACTGCCTACGCCGGTCCTAGAAAGCAGAACGCGTACGTGCTCTATTACAAAATAGTCCATCAGCTGAGATCCGAAAATTTGGGTTTATGGCTCACTTGAAGGGAACAGCCGAAACATGTCTTATCTTAAGCATCATAAAAATCTATTAAGCATCATAAAAATGTATGATAGCAAGGATAGAACGGTAGCTTTCACTTAGAAAATCAAATTTTAAATTTGCCCCTCAAACTCTCCTTTCGGCCGCCATCTTGGATTTTGGGGAAGGCTATAAAATTGCCTGTATTCTTTAAAAGTGAGCGAATCACGTTTCAAACCCCAACATAGAATGTATTGGGACTACAAACATGATTTCTGTTTATTCTGATGCTTGAATTATAACTGCGTGGCGTCATTTGAGACAGCACAACGCCGGATTATTCTGACCAGTTTTCACTTATAAACATTGCAAAAAAATTATGGGTTTTCCAAAGTTATTTCAGAAAAGAGAGCAGGTAGATAAGTTGTATGTACACATTATAAAGTGTGTTGAATACAGCCCCTTAAAAAACAATTGCCTGTTTTCCATTTACTCCCATACATGTTTCCTGAGCACGAGGTCTCACAAACATTCAATAGCTTTCTGCCCTCGTGCGAAAGTGTTTCCTCTCCACCATGATCAAAGGCGGACGAATGCATTATATGCGGTTGTTTGGATTCATGAACTAGTCCAGTGCGGAGTCCAGTGCTTGGAACCGCAGAAACTAGAACTGAACCGAGAAGAGTTTGAGCAAGTGTTGAACAACCATGAGTTCCGAGAGTTTGCAGGAGAGCAGTTCCATTTCTATGTAGTGAGAATGAAAGAGAGAGGCGCAAGCTCAGGAAGGTTCTCGCTCTAGTGCATTTGCGTATGATCACCAAAACTACGTGCACTATATCATCCCATTCCTGGACGAAATGTTTCACCTATCTGTCAGAATGCCGGAGGTGTACACAGCCTTCCACAAAGGCTACTAGTAGTTCTCCTTTCAAGTGGGGGACCGTAATACTTTCTGCGCTATCGAAGGTGACAAGACCATTGAGAACACCATCAATAGTGTACTACAATATGGCAGGAGGCTACATCGTGTTTTGCCTCGACCCAGAGATGGGTGCTCAATGACACAAGGCGTGGTGTGAGCATTTGCCTATTACTAATTGATTACTTCATCCCAGACTTACATCCATAAGGAGTTGGCTCCAGCACGCATTTAAGAAGACATCAAAGCTGACGGAAATCTATGGAAACAAGACGCAGCGTTCATGAGCTGGTCCGCGGGTATCGAAGCGAAAACAAAACTAAGTGATGACTTACTGCAGGCCAAGAGCAAAGGAAAGCAGGCAGCATCATCGAATCCCTCTTCAGGTTACTGTGATTTATTGAAAAAGCCACGCTGAAGTCTTTTAATGATCTGAAGTCTGTGTGTAAGGTTCGCTGGCAGCAGGATTTAGTACCTCCTCTTGGTATGGACCGTGATGTATTGCTCGGATGGCACTCAGTTCTCAGACATTTTCGCCAGATTGACATGAAACTTTTCCCCCTATCCTCTCGGTCCTCTTTCTCGGTTTCTAGTCGATCGTTATGGACTCCCCTGAAAGACAAGCAAAGCCAAACTCTCCCAACATATAGAGCTATGCATCATAGTCACCGAGAAATGCTCAGAGAACGTAAGCAGCATTTTAGATGGTATGGCAGCCTTGCAGAAGTTAAAGATCCCCCTCTGGAGCTGCGATCCATGCGGTCGCTGAGACAGGGTTTGAGCTGGTAACAAGCACTGGCAGCAGGCGAGTAGACATACTGTTCGACATGTATTGCGAGGTATCGATCAGGAATGTGACAACCTAAGATCATTGCTGGCGACTGTCAAAACAGCAAGATGCTTGAAAGCGGATTGTCTGAAGTGCACTGATATGTGCAGTCTGAGAATATGGCGACTTAGGACGGCATTTTGTACAAGTGAGGATAGTGAGTCTGAAGATGTAGAGGATTGACTGTACCGGCTAGTACGTTTACAGAGGCCGGTGTGGGCTACTTGGAATGGCGAACAGAAAGACAGTTATTAACTCTTATGTGTCTTTCTTGAGGTTTCATATAGCAAGATCCTTCTAGGCAGGACGCAAGTCGTACAACGCTTTCTGCAACTCGTCACTGAGGAGCACAAAGGAACGTTTTTCTCATAGCTCAGTAGATAGAGCGCCGCCCGGTGTTTGGGAAGTCATGGGTTCAATTCCCTTCGGGGACTCAGATTTTTTCTTTGTCCTACGCTTGCGGCATGCTGAATATTTTATCTTTCACAACGTTTTTTTTTTGTTACAGGCCCACAAATGCAAGTGACAGCAGTGAGCAACGGGGCATTACATGATCATGCAGCTTCTTTATACTCAAACGAGCTCTAGACTGAAGTGTGGACCTAGTTATTTGAATGAATGAAATACTTTTTTATAGTGTCAGCAGTATTTAGCTTTTAAAAACTAATTGGGGACACTATTTACATTAAAATATATCTAAGCTACACAAAGTTAAAAAATATTTACACTAAATTCTAAGAAAAAATAAATAAATGAGAATAGAATAAATGAAAGTAGGTGAAAGATAAAATTTGCAATAAAGAATTAAAGATTAAAAATTAAAAATTTAAAGCGACCTAGCTGCATATGTCACATTAACACTCAGTATGTATCAGACGTGTAAGGTCTTTCCTCTTAATACAGTTTTTGAAACTCCTGACATTTCGTTTCTCTCTATCACTGTAATCTAGTTTGTTCCACAGATAAGGCCCAAAGTATCGTAAGCTCTGATTTGCGATTAATTGATTTCCTTAACTAAATTTAGTAAAAGACTTAAGCAATAGCCTTAAGCATGTTTTTCTAGCACTTTGATGCAGAGTGCCTTAATAGTAATTTAATGATTGAGATGGCGGTTGAAAACACAAACTAGAAAACAAAATTGCGGTCACTGTAACGTCATTTATGATGTCATTATAGCTTGCATAACTGTCAATAAGGCTGAAATAATGCCTCATATACGTATTATTCCAAATACACATCTAGGCAAAACATCATGCGCATTTAAGAAAGAATAACATTTTTAAAGTTTTTTTTCTTCGGAAATCCAAGATGGCGGCGAAAAGGAGGGTTTGAGGGGAATTTAAAATTCGATTTACAAAGTGAAAGCTACCGTTCTATCACTGCTATAATACATTTTTATGATGCTTAATAGTCAAAGAACAAGATTATACAAGCTTCGTTTGCTCCCCGTAAGTGAGCCATACAACTTCCTTAGCTGGGGCACGCCTGGGAAATACCTCGGAAATCTCGACGGCAAAGCCGAAGACAACTTGAACTGGGAATTTAATTTATACGCGCAAGTATGTTTATATTCAGTACGTATACCATTCACGTTGTCTTCGGTTTTGCTGTCGACATTTCCAAAGTGTTTCTTTCCGAAGTGTTTCTTTCTTTCCGAAGTGATTCTTGGATGTGGAAGTTGCACGCCTTGTGTAAATTTTACACGAGTCAAACTTAAACTCATAGAACTGCTCTCGCACGGTTCAAATCTTCAAATAAAATGCATAAAAACAAACTTAAACATTGCGAAAATGTTTCTAATTCATTTTATAGCAAATAGCAGCGAGTAGACAGACAGCAGTAAAAGCCGATTTTAGGAAGCTTAAATGTTTACAATAGCGATTAGCGAGAAAATTTGAATATCAATATGGGGCGTGCTGTAACGTCACAAACACAGTCTGGTAAGCCTGTGATCACATACACAACATGTGATGTGAACTGTAAACTTTAGTGGGTGTTTATTACAGTTTATTTTGATATCAATGTTACCTAGAAAGTTTCATATTAATCCTTATAATTTTGCCGAGTGCTGGAGAGATCCGGTCACTTCGCTCCAAGGTCAGATCGCTCCAAGTTAGATCGCTCCCAACAAAAGTCAGATCGTGCGATCGAAAAAGTCAGATCGCTGGAGGCTCTCTGTATTTACGTGCATGGCAGCTGCTGTTTAGCATAATTTGGGGCATAACAGTCCGTTTCTAAGGGTGCCCCTAAGGACCATATTACTCGGTTTTTGCTGTGTTTTCGTAACTCAATACTGTAATAGCTAATATATTTTAGCTCATCAATGACAATAAAAGGTGTTATAGTTCAAATTATTCATCCTTACCGGGCTCATTGATCGTGGTTTAGTTTTCTCCACAGCAAGCTTCGAGTTGCGAGAAGGCATGTAGTTGTGCATCACTAATTCTTGCAGAAGCGCATTAATCTCAGGCACTCGTTGCATCGCTTCTGTTCTAAGTTCTTCAATCACAATTTTGATGTCCACCAGCCCCAGACGAATAGCTCCGATAACTTTGGCCGCAACTGCCATCCTCTCTTCCTTCTTGTGTTTAATCCACTGCATCACTGATTTGAAAACGAACGTCTCGGAAGGTGCACTGAGGTCATCTCGACTGAGGAGGCTGAGTAATTGGTCTGCGCTAATATGGGTCAGGAATTCTTTACTTTCACAAATATCCTTGTACTTGGATGCCATCTTGTGCTCCGCTGCCTCTTGCAGATTCCTCAGACCGTGTCTGTCGGCAACTGTACACAACAGACAGTAGTTGTGCAAATTAAATCGCTGGTTAAATTCCCTTTTCAAGAAACCACAACACTGCTTAACAACACTTGTGACTTGAAGATGATCAGCGGCGGCAAGAACTTCAAAAACGTTTACCTCATTGACATGAAGATCTCCAGTGTAGATGCAGTCCATGACAATCCTCAAAGCATCTCGTGAAATGCTTTCATCTTTTAGTTCGATCACTTCCTGGTTCGACTCCTTCATTCCATCTGTAAACATGGCGTGAAAATAATCGCTGTTCGCAGCGAGTACAATGCGATGAGCTGGAAAGACGCATTCGCCCACTTTTAAACGAACGTCGATGAATTCAAGTTCGTCTCGAAACTGAGCACATTTGGACAAAAGAATTGTGCTTTTCTTGAAGCAACTGATAGTTTCACTTTCAACAGTTTCGTTTTCGACAGTCCATGGACCCGGCGGTGTGTTCCTGTACTCGTAGAGCATCAGGTCATGCAAAAATAGTAGCGTAATGAACAGGAAGAGAACATTTCCAAAATTTAGAGAGTCGTAAATCGTGGCAAACACAGACTCCATGTTTAATCACCGACGCTATGTTCTATATTTGCCCGCATATAATTTTTTTCTTGTAAATAAATTTGCCAGATTAGCATGAACACAAAAGAATAAGAAATGGCTATAAAAAAAGGTTTATGCACCTGCTTTTTGTAAATTTCTCCCATAATACATTG
>OY855904.1:48980260-49090260 GCA_963693305.1 Meandrina meandrites
TTACTTTACTACACAAGCAAACTAAACAAAACACTCAGCGCATCACCGGCAGGCATAGCTGAATTTTTTTCAGCTTTGAACATTTTTCTTTCCATCACCGCTGCTGTGGGCAATGCTCTGATCCTCATAGCTCTAAAGAATGTCTCTTCTATTCATCCTCCGACAAAGCTTTTCTTTCGATGTTTGGCGGTCACTGATCTTTGCGTTGGTCTTATTGTACAGCAGCTCTTTGCTACCTACATGATTTTTCTTACAATAAAGATGAACATGAATGTGCTGTACTACGCTTTCAAAATTTGGGTAGCCCTGAGTGCAACTTTGTCAGGAGTATCTGTCGCGAGCTCGACCGCAATTAGTGTGGACAGACTTCTCGCCCTATTGCTGGGACTGAGATACAGACATGTCGTAACATTAAGGCGAACTCGTTTAGTCATAACTTGCGTTTGGTTAAAAACTCCTTCATTTGGATGGCTCTGGTTGTGGAGAATTGATATCGCCTTTAAGGCGGGCGCTGTTGGCTTAATACTTTGTCTGGTAACTTCGATTTTCTGTTACACGAGGATTCACCTCAAACTACGACATCAACAAGCCCAAGTACAAAACAATGTCCCCCACGGACAACAGAACGCAGAAGGGATTCCACAAAACATAGCAAGATACAAAAAGACAGTTTCCAGCATTAAATGGGTGCAGCTGGCATTAGTTGCCTGCTATCTTCCGTGGATCATTGTGGCTTTGTTAGATGCGAATGGAATACAACACGGCGTGGCTTCGTTTGCTGTTATAACTCTAGTCGACTTAAACTCATCACTAAACCCGATCCTGTACTGTTGGAAAATCAGAGAAGTGAAACAAGCAGTTAAAGACACAATCAGGCAGTTTTCCTGCTTTTAAAAGACTAGCTATGTAAATCGGCATAAGTTTAAAAATTTTAAGTGACAGTTTTCAAACAGCGTGAAAACTTAATTACGGCATCTAAATTCATATAAATTTGCAATAATCAAATTTGCCTTCAAATCAAACTGTCTAACATTGAGACAGCGCTACCGGAGGACTTCACGCGACGATAAATTGCAAAACCGTAGACAAACATGCACCTCGTATTGTGAAGCAACAACATCATTTTAACTTTGATTTAGTTTAGACATTAACAGTTTAATGCTGATTCCTCTTAGGATGAGTCCAAGCCTATAAATGACAGTTAGGTTTATAAATGAAGTAAGTCTGATAATTTGTTAGATACATTGAGTTTGTTGTTGGTTCTCGTCCTTGCTCCGAGAGTTTCTCTCCGGGTTCTCCGGTTTTTCTCACTCCTGAAAAACCAAGGTTCCAAATTCTAATTCGTTCTGGATAGAGGACCTGCATGAAAACCAGCTAGAGCTGATCTGTCTTCCTCTCTAAATAGAGTTATTTCAGGAAAAAGGTCTTAACATAACGTGACATACACAAAGTAGCCACTTTAATTAGAAACTGACCCACAAAAAAAACTCGGAAGTATAGAAATATCCTATGCATTAGACTTGCTACAAGTCGACCTCACGAGATAAATAAGCGAGCAAAGCGGCCTAGAAACTCTACCTATGCATGAGAGTATTTAACAAATGGATAAATTAATTAAGTGCTTGTGAATGAATATCAGTCACGTAACTGCAAACTTTCTCCGGCGAAAATCTTCGCCAATCGTGAGTTACGCTCTAAAATTTAGACGGATTTCTCCAACAATTCGCTGATGCACTTTTATAAAGCTGGGCAGAGTTAAAGCAAGAGTCCATCTTGCCTATAACACAACGCAGCGCAACCCAGCAAAACACAAGGACATCTGCTGCACTCGAAAGAACTAAAAACTAGAGTTGACCAGCCCACTATCACAACATATGCAACCAGAGTGACTAAGGTTCTATTCCGTAATGAGCAAAAAAAATGATGGTAGTCGAAAGAGAAGAAATAAAAAAATGCGTCTCGTAATCCAGTGGATGCACTGTTGTGAAATTAACTGACAAAATGACTTTTGCAAGGTTTTTATTGGCACTGCATATTTCTCCATCTGAAATGATGAATTCGGCTGGTATTTTGTAAATTTCAAAGCTCTTTTTTAAGGACGCCATGTTTAAGAGAAACTCAAATTTCGATTTCAGATCACCTCCACTTGCAAGGGGAAGTGTTAAGATGTAACTAATTCTCGACTAGCCCACGTTACTAGACTGCGCAACGACAAATGTTTATTTTGTCAAGAGCAAAACATTTTACCTTTTAAATTACTACAAGTCGAGTTCAGGCAGCGTGGAGCACGAGCAAGCGGACCTTCTGAACTAGAAGCGAACGGCTTTGAGAGAGTCTTCGAGAAAGTCACGGCTTTTGGGGGGAATCAGTTTTTTTCAGTTTAAGAAAAACAAAAAAGCAGATTCATTTTTGTCACAATATTCTGGTAATAAACATCGATGACTATTTTGTCATTTGAAAACACTCCTATGCCAAATCTTCCACACTTCAATAATTAACATGTTAATAGTTAATTGCTTCTCGCAGAATAAATATTTGGAATCACAGTCTGACAGCGTCGGCTAGTCGAAAATTTAGTTTCTCCAAAAAAAATCCGCTCAAAAACGCAGGTGATTTGAAATACCAGTTTATGTCTCAAAAGTACATTTAGAAAATGCTTTACCTAAAGGCGTTTTGACGTGTACAAGTTAAACGAACTTTTAACTTGCTGCAGAACATAATTTTATTCATCTCCAGTTCAGAGTGAATCGCAAAGGGGCAAGACATTGCTTATGTAAATCATATCCTTCGGGGACCCGTCAGCAGTCCCCTCCCCCATTTCCAAGCATCCAAGAAGAAAGGGGCATAAAAAATACAACAGAAAACTCTATACTCTTTAAGGAGTATAAATCGAAGGGTGCTTGCTATGCAGAGCTATTCAGATGGCCGTCAATTCTTTCGATAACCACTTGGTTGTTTTTACATGAAGTATTGTATGCTATGTCGGCTATTCGTTATTTACTCTACATAAAACGTGGCAAATAAAAGTGTCCAATCGGTTACAGACAGGAGGCATTTAATTAATTTAAGTGTTTTTTTTGTTGTTTTTAATCTCACTTGTCTCACTGTAATATTTCAGCATATCCCAACATTTTTGATATCTCAAAACCTGTCTCTTGATTCCATCGTCAACCCGCCGAAAAGGTTCCAACAGTTCGAATGTGCGTAAATCTAAGACTCGAGGCAAATAAAACAAAGAAATGCGTACACTCGTACGGCTGGTTTTACAAGCCTCTTTCGCATGCAGACGTCCATTGTCCAAGCCAAGATAACGTGTTGATAATTTTAAAAATTTTTAAAATTCGTGTTTTTCTCGCAACATTTCGAATACTCATTATTCAATGCACAAAAATCTTCCCGAAATATTCAGATTGAACAAAGCGCATTTATCGCAGCTGAAAATGAATTTTAATCACGTGCATAAAGAAGTCTCAAAGGACACGCTGATCATTTTGGTGTTGGTCACAGTTCAGTACCTTCGTCTTCATCGATGAGCTTCGTCTTCGGGCAAGTCAACGTTTTCTATCTATCTTGTCTTTGTTGTTTAGTCTATTTAACTAGTTGTTATAGCTTGCTTATTATAGTTTTTCGCTTCGTTTTGATTCTGTTTCAATTTTAACCGTTGAACAGTTAAATTAATCGAGCCACTGAGCCGACGTGAAAGTTCCGGCGTGTTATTGATGACGCCATGAATGAATCGTTGTTCAAGTCAAGAAGTACTGATTAACTAATTCAGCAAGTCTTCAAGTAGTTTTTCTTCGTTCGTACGTTTAATACAGCGTGATTATTTTTCGTAATTTGTAACTGTAGCGTTCGAAGTGCTGCCGTGTACATTTTCTCCCGCCCGTAAAAAATGTAGTTGTTTAGTCTATATAAAAAGTTTTAGCATAACCATGACCAGTAATCTTCAGAACTTTTACAAAGTTTATTTCACAGACTGAGAGGGACTTACCAACATCGTGCGAGGTGTTTCTGTTCGCTGATGTAGGCTTGGTTTCATGATAGAGATCTTTTTGTTGACGCTGGAGAGCAAGACAAATACAATAAACGACATCTCGTTTGGTTGAATAACAGGTAAAGTTTGTTTGATCTACTGAACTGAAATTCGAGCGAGAAAAGTTAGAAAATTTCCGTTATTTGTTGGTAACTGTTACTACAAAGTGCTTTGTGCTGTTCACTACATTCATTTGGTCATCGTCCCTTTGATATTGTTTCACTGTTACCGTTAAGTTAGAACCGTAATTATATCGCCCGTTATGAATGAACTTTGAGATTTGGTCGTCAACAAAACTTGCTTGGACCTCACGTTCGCACATCGCTGTGGTTTATGTCTGATATGGCTTCAAAACTTGACAAGGCTATTAAAATGCTTCTAGACTGTGAACGCTTTTCTTTATTTTCCACAACACGAACAGATGTGTGTCTAAAGGAATTCAGGCAGCCATTTTGGAGTGGTCATGTTCAGCTTTGATGCCAATTATCACCAATTCAAAGCTGGTGCAACGCTCTTATTCTATCCTGGCCGGCTTCATCATGCTGAAAACAACTCCAATTACAGATAAGTCAAACAAAGTTTTCCAGAATTGCTCACTTTTAAATTATTATCTTACACAAGAGTTTTCCATTATTGCTTATATAAGTTTGTTGCATGTTAGCATGAATTTTCTTTCAGTTTTTGTCTTTCACTTTTGACTTTGACCAATATCAGACGCCACAAAACATTAGCAACGAATCTTTGATTTGAACAACCGGGCCCACATGTTCAGCATGCACGCCCTCAACTTATGCTTGGGAGTAGTCTTTATATCAGGTCTTTATTTTCCACTGTTTTTAGATATAGAAATGAGAACTTTAAATGTATTATAGATTACTAAAAAAGAACGCTTATTTCGTAACTACTGAAAACGATCTTTATTTTCATTGTGTTGCCTGAAAAAGAAGTAGGCAAGATTTCCGCACAGCCCCATACATTTACTATCCGAAGAGTTCTCACTGGCGTATTTTTGTTCCAATATTCCAGGAATGTTTGTTGAGAAAACTTGATACCATACTTCCATTGTGGAACACGGCGACTGTTGAAGCAAACTAGTTACGGTCTGACTTGATACCAAGGCGCCTTATCTACAAAAGAAGTAAGACTTTTGGTTCTTGCACATTAGGCAAGGTTAAGACTTTCGTAGTTATTTCGTTTTTAATGCTAATATTGCTTAGCATAGAAACGTCAAGTTTAGTAAAATGCGTTATTTCATCAAGTTTATCACCCCCTTCGACTTAGCTGTGATGGCGTAAGAACAGGAGTTCATATAATACGTTAACTTTTGATAGTCTCAGAGAGAAACAGACGAATTTAGCGAAACATAGGCACATTGGCTGGTGGAGCGTAGTTTCTGAATGTTCAGTGTTTCCAAAACCAAACCATGTTCCACAGCAAAAGTTCGAGTAAATCTAATTGATGTTCCTCTTTTCCTTAGGTTAAAAGCAAGCCAGCATGCAGCCATTTTGGATCACTGTGTGTAGCTCCTGGTTTCTGGTGCAATTTAACTACTGGGAACATCTTGTTTCAGGTAATTCAATGTAAATTTCTTTTTTTCATTCACTTTTCACCGAATCCTTTTCAAAAGTGATCAAAATCTTAAACATTGATTCGTTGTGAATTGTGTCATAATTAAAATCGACGTCGATGAGGAAATGCCTTGATATAGTACCAATTTCTCACATTACTTATTTAAATTACGAAAACCTAAGGCAGTGGGTTAGGGGAATTTATATTGCTAGTGTGAGACTGAAAGGATTGCATGCAGTTCATTTCCGATTCATTATTTTCTGTGATCACCATGTGACTGTCACATATCAAATTATTTCTATTTATTATATCTCTCAGACAGTACGCGCGCTGTGATTGGTCAATTTTGCGGGCCGTATTCTACAGTACGGCCTGCGAAATTTGAGAGTTCTCCTGATGTGATGGGTTTTTTGTTTATCAAAATCTCTTACGACGAAATTTTTGAAAGCTACTTTGAACACATCTGCACTCGAACAAAAATTCTTAGAAACAAAAGCGAAGAGAACAGGGACTTACAAACTTCAAACTAGATTTTTCAGAACTTTTAGAAACTGAAAGCGTCCCCGATGTAGCATATGTAGACCACCCCGAGCATCACACAAGTCTTAAATTTTCGAAAATTTAAGGTGGCTCTGAAACCGCCCCGGAGAAATTTTTTTAACTTTGCAAAGAGTTTCATCTTAACATGCCAATCATTATTCAATAATAAAAAATGGGGGTCACCGGAGTCATTTTTGAGTTATAAGCACTTAAAGGGAAAATTAAGGGTGTTTTTAACAGGTAAAACTGTTGCTATAGTAACCAGTGACGTCATGAAAAGGACCACAACTTATTCAGCAATGATTGGACATTTGGTCGATATCATTATTGTAGCAGCAACTGAGAAAGATTTGTAGTACTGGCCCATCAAAGTTTAAAGCCTGGTTTACACTAGCGACAGAAGCGACGGAAGCGGAGTCGTAAGCGGAGTCGGAATCGGAAGAAAGTTTTGATCAAGTGTGAATCAGCGCGACGGAAGCGGAATCGTAAGCCTCGCTTTCATTTGCAAACATTTAAAATGGCGGACCCGGGAGATGAAGAGAGACTGCTGTTTTTAATTTGCTTTTACTTTTTCTTCTCATACGACGAAGAACACGTCTGCAACGGAACCAGAGAAGGAGGAGGTTGTGGGTACGTGGAGTATTTTTAAAAAGGAAAAGTCAAGGCGAATTTGGAAACCTTGTGAGAGAACTTCGTACGTCAGACAGAGAGCTCTACTTTCGATATGTTGTCAGTTTTGTATTTTGGTTTTCAAAGTGATTGCAAGTGTTTTACAAACTTGTTCGACGTCCCAGATGCATGAAATAAAATATAACACACACCTCTACATAGTTGTTTGATTGGCTGATAATTCCGCTTCCGCTTCCGATTCCGTTCACCTTGTTTTCACTAGATCGGAAGCGACGGAAGCGGAAGTAAAAGAAACGGAAGCAGAATCGGAAGTAAAAGAAACTCTTCTGATCCTTCTGACTCCGATTCCGTCGAGCTTCCGACTCCGCTTCCGATTCCTGTTTTTGATTTACACTGGATCGTAACGCTCCTTGCGCTTCCGATTCCGATTCCGTCGGTAGTGTGAACCAGCCTTAAGAGCTTGAAATTGCTGGAAATCGTTGTGAGCCTCCTTAACCTCGTTTTCTCGGTCCGTACCGTAAATTACGAAGCGCGCGGGCCATAAATCGTCGGGAAAAAACTCGGTCCGTATTTTACAGTACGGACCTCAAACTCGATTAATAAGAGGTATTAAATTGTTGTTTAGAACATCGGAACCAAACTCGTTCGCTGAAGTTTGACTTGACAAAGGAAAATATCTTATAATTTAGTAATGTCTATTCCCTTTTTCTCCAGGCTGAACACAGATGTGTTGAGAATAAGTGAAGCCATCTTGGATTGCAGCGCACAGCTCTTGGTTGACTATTAAAACATCTTTCTTCAGATAAGTTCACCATCAGCTTTTTTATCAACCTCATGTTGTTCATCACCGGTTTCAATCCAGGAGTGTTCAAAATCTTCTTTGTTGTCTACACGTTTCGCCAAGGTTACTCCATACCTTCTTATACGTAGGGATATATCTGCGAAAAGATATTTCAGTCAATTTAAACTTCAATATTTGATCCAACATATTCAAACCCGAATAAACTAAACGCACGTGAGCTATAAAAGCAATATATTTTGATAACTGAAGTTAATAATCCAAAAACCATAGGGTGCATGCTCCAGCGAACTGACATAACAACAAACTTAAGAGATCTTATTTCAGCCACGCGAGCGCCACTGTAGGCGTTTGCTCTCTGATATCCAGTTTCTTTCCCAGCTTTTCTTGTTGGACATATTTCTATGGCTTTATCCTCAGTTTTAAAAAACGCGCGCACAGTAACAAACAGAAGCGGGTTTCTACGAAGCTAAGATTTTCGTCGTTTCAGAACGCATCCACGACACCGGCCACTATCCTCTTTGGAACGAGGTCAAGTTTTTTGATCAAGACTCGCTTGGTGCACACGGAGGGACAAAGAAATCATACAGATAAGACTTCACCCTAACATCGGCAACAGGGAATAGCGTAACTGACATTCCAGAAGCAGGATGACCACAGGAAAAAAAGGCAACAACAGAAGACCGACACGGCAACGGACGTCAGAGGAAACAGCTGGCCGGGACAGCGAGGATCGAAAATCCACAGCCGATCATCGTGCTACATATGGTGACGCATAACCCGTTGCGATTTACAACCCGAAAAAAAAATTATTGTACTTTACAACGATGAACAACAATAAACTTTTTCAAGAAACTCCAAATGGTTTCTCGAACAAATGCCTTCTCTAAATTTCCTTGGTTTGCAATACTTAATACTTACTAAGAAGACCATCTTGTCTTCTGTATTCTATGGCTAGCCTGATGATGCGGCTGAAAATCGTTTACTATAAACTATTTATTAGTAAACTATTTATCAGTAAACGCGGTCAAATCAAAATGACGTCAAACTATGTTGCCATGGCAACGTCAAAAGACCAAAGATACTCTCTTCTGGCTTTTTGACGTTAATAAGTTAAAAACTACTCTGTGAGAGGTTTTGTTTTTAATACCTTTCTTTACAATCGACAAAACAAACCTTTCTAAGATCTTTTCAAAAAGTTGTGTTGATGAAAAAGATCATAAAAAGTAACGAAATTATTTGGAAGAAAATTTGAAAGAAGGACATAGCTCTGAATCCTACCTACAGATTTTTTTTAATTTTTAGAAATGTTGCTTTTGCCTGTAAGAGAAAAGGATGGAAACAAAAGCTTCGAACGAGTAGTTTTGAAGTTTCTTATTGGACACATAAACTCCTGGTTATAAACATTGGCCTGGGCTTACACAACTTCTAAAGAGGTTTTGGCTGGACACGGAGGTAGGCTTAGCGGGGCTTATAAACGGTTTAAAACGCGTCATGAAATGAGCTGAAAGTAAAATAAACTATTTGAAAATATTCTGATATGCAGAATTATCAAGATATATTTTTCATTTAGTGCTCTAGCAAAAAATAAAATCGATAACTTAGGTAAAAACTGTTGGGAAATGAAATGAATTTGAACTGGCAATATATATACCATGCTGTGCATGGAAATTCCAGACACTGCACATGTGTTGCAATTTGTTTTAACGATGTCAATTTGGAGGCCAAACAAGGCGAACGTGGGGTTGGGGAGGATGTTGAAGTAAATTATTATCGCGATTTTGTTTTGTAAAATTTAGTCAAAACAACAATTTGGTAATTGTGTCGGTATTCTATTTCATTGAAATTATTTTCTTCATTAATTGGCAAGTTCAACTTGGAGAGTTTATAAAATCCGAACCAATAGGAATAAAGAAAAATCAGTATTCTGGTACGCTTCTGAGATTGTACGCGATTATTTTGCAAGGACGATCGCGTTCCATGACCGATTTATAATTCCAGGGCCGTAGGAGTAGGGGGGGCCGGGGGGGCCCGTGCCCCCCCCCCCCCCCCCCCACTTTTTTGGGAAAAGTTTAAGTAGAATAGGGCTAATCAGCTCGTAACCGTCGGGAACAGTAGATTTAATTTAGAGTTAATAAGCATCCGAGGCGAAAATGTGTGTTGTAAAGGCATTTTAAGTTCAAATGTCTGTTAAATTTCCTTGTGGGAGCCAGAGATGTCAGTCGAGTCCACACTTCTTGCTAATTTTTTATTTACTGCAAATTTTTGGGCTTGCGTTACGTTTTCCGCTGAGTTCGTCTCAGTAACATATCCGATTTCTCTCTGCCACGTGCATGGTCGGCTTACAACTGTTTCAGTTGCTATACCTTCTATCTGGCTGCTTTTTCGACGATATTGACATCTGTTTTTTCCTCCTGCTGTGTATTATTTTGGATTGAGGTAGGCAATCGTCACGAAAAAATTTTATTTTAAATGTTTTTTTTTTTTTAATGATATAACCAAGGAAAATATTTTTAGTTAACAGTACAGACACTTCTGTCTCGTACGTGGCCATGCATGTTTGAAACTTTCAAAGATTATTTACCGTATTTAAGTAAACCTGAAACTTAGCTGGTGGAAAGCGGCAATTTGTTGTCGTGATTGAGACTCTTAAAAGATTGTCACAGTATTTTTTCTGGCTTTAAAACTTAGTTGTAATAACTATTTTTAGAATACGGGTTCTGTTGTGTCTGCATATTCAGTCGGTAGTGTGAGTTAAGGTATTCTCCAAAGAGAAAAAGAGATCTACAGTATCTGTTTATAAATGTCTCGAGAACCTCACGTCGTGAAGTAGGGTACGGAGAGCATTTTTTGGGGAAAAAAGTACATTTTTTCACCTCTGCTAACAGTCCGCATAGCTGCATAATTTCCCTGGCTACTAAATATGTTTTCAGTTGAAGTACAGTGAAACAGCGCGATGCAAAGCAATGAAGAAACACGTTCATTTAATTAATTCGGAATTTAAAAAGGAAGAGAAACTTGTTTATTGGTAATTTTTAAATGGAAATTAACTTGAAAAGTTTTTAAATCAATTAAATCAAGATTTTCAAAAAAGGTAGAAAAAACGGATTCTCCGAGGTTAAAATCAATTTCATAATAAGTTTTAGTTTAAACAACACAGCAATCCCGGTGTTATTTTTTTCATACACGTGAATGTGTCTCTCTTAGACTTGATACCAACATTATAATATGGATCTTCTTCGCCAAAACATCAAATCAGGAAACATCTCTTATATCCAGAAGATCGACAGAGAGCTTCAACTGCATTTGAAGCGACGTGTCCAACTTGATGCATTTGGTCAAACGAAATTGAGAAATGACCATCAGTCCGCATCTCTGATACCCAGTGACGTGCCATCTTTATCTAGTGGAAGCTTAGCAATTGAGACAACTGGAGATGGAAACTGTCTATTCAATTCCACTTCCCTATTCCTTTGTGGCGATGAGTCTCTGGCAGACTGTCTACGTATGCTTCCAGCGTGCGAGTTATATCTTCATGCTAATGATTATGTAATCTCTAAACCAAAAATGAAAGAGTCGCTTTCAAGGGCTAATGCGCACGACTCCGTTTATGTTCATCTGTTGCTATCAAATGATGCATTTGATAAATACGAGGAACAAAAGAATCTTGTCGACGCTATCCAATGTGAGGCTGTTAGTACTTGTACACGTTACAGATGGTGTGGCCTTCTCCAGATTTGTGCCTTAGCAGAAATTCTCAAGAGTTTTTGTAGCATTGTTTCTGTTTATCCATTGGTTACCTATAACTTGCAGCCAATTTTAAATGGCCCCATTTTCTGCAAGGACCCCCCAACTCAGCCTCCCGCCCGATACCTTCACCTTTTGTGGACCAGATGCGGGCAATTAAACACGACACCTGGAAGAATGTTCCAACCAAATCACTTTGTCCCTCTATCTAATAGCAGACAAGGAACAAAGCGTAAGGATGACGACGAGTCAGAGATTGGCTGGACGAAAGTTTCGCCTAAAAAATCGAGAAGACAAGCAACGTTGAAGAGCTTTCTTTTGCCCAAGAATAAAACGAAGGCATCTTCAGAAGAGACTCAACAATCTTCTTTCCAACCTAGCCAGAAGTCCTATCCAGCACAGCCTCAAAGGCAGGATAATAAAGCAACATCTGCTTCTCCAGGCAAGAATGGCTCCACGACACGGCAGGATAACCACGCTACATCAGCATCTCCCAGCAAGAATGTCTCCACAAGACAAGATACGACATCTGCCTTTCCGGGGAAGAATGGCTCCACCATGCAGGATAACAAGGCATCATCTGCGTCGCCCAGCAAGAATGGCTCCCACAAGAGTAAGAAGCCGAACTCCTCGATGTTCACATCTTCCAACAAGTTGACATCTATGCCTAATGCATCGAACAAGAATGCCGGTCAAAACACTTCAACGTCAGAGCCTAACACCACCCACAAATGGGATACACCTGTAATAGGTGACGTGCCGCATCAACCTGTAAAGAACTTCCCAGCAACAGCCTATGGAACAAGGAAGAGAGCATTCCAGTCGAGCTGGTTTAAAAAATGGACCTGGCTTCACTATGACGAGGTCAGAGACAGCGCCTTTTGCTTTGTTTGTATTAAGGCATTAAAGGAATATAAGCTGGCGAATGCTTCTATTGAAAAGGCATTCATTTCAACCGGTTTTAGAAATTGGAAAAAGGCGACTATCAAGTTTGCAGGTCACGAAAGGTCTAAATGCCACCTCGAAGCCATGCAGCGTCTTTATGTTGTACCCAAGGCAACAAGAGATGTGGGGGAATCACTATCCACCTTACACGCCGAACAAAAACGTGAAAATAGACATTGTTTTGTCACAATATTATCTAATTTGCAGTTTTTGGCTCGTCAAGGGTTAGCGCTAAGGGGCGATGGCGATGAAAAAAATTCTAACTTTCATCAGCTATTCGCGTTAAGATCGAGAGAAAGCTCATTACTTAAAGCGTGGATGGAGAAAAAGACTGACAAGTACACATCGCCAGAGATCCAAAACAGTGTTATAGGCATTATGGCAAACAGAATACTAAGAGACCTTGTTTCAACTATTCAAGCAAGTCCCTTCTATTCTATTATGGCTGATGAATCTGTTGATAGGTCGAACAAAGAACAACTTGTAACTTGTTTGCGATGGGTAGACGATAGTTTCAATGCGCATGAGGATTTCTTAGGTCTTTATGAAGTACCAAATACAGAGGCAGTGACAATATTTAAAGCTATCGAAGACATTTTCAAACGACTTAATCTCTCATTTTCGAAAGTAAGAGGACAATGTTATGATATGGCTGCCTCCATGGCTGGGTCCAAAAATGGTGTAGCCGCTAAGATCCGTTCCGAAGAGCCCAGAGCTGTGTACACACACTGCTATGGACATGCACTTAATCTGGCTTGTTCAGATGCGATTAAACGCTGTTCGCTTCTACAGGATGCACTAGATGTTGCTAAAGAAATATCATTACTAATAAAAGAATCACCTCGTCGTGACGCTCTTTTTCAAAGCATAAAAGAAAGAATTGGAAACTCTGGCTCTCCAGGAATAAGGGTTCTATGTCCAACCAGATGGACAGTAAAGGCAGATTCCCTTAATTGCATTATCGTAAATTTCAATATTCTTTTACAAGTTTGGGATGAAGCTCTTGACTATGTCAAAGATTCGGAAATGCGAAGCAGAATAAGAGGTGTTTCTTTATTTATGAGAAAATTTGATTTTTCTTCTTTGGAGCAATGCTTGGGGAATGCCTCTTAAGACACAGCGACAACCTTAGCAAGGCTTTACAAAGCCCAACCGTTTCTGCTGCGGAAGGCCAGAAAATGGCAAAATTAACAGTTGAGACATTAGAAACATTGAGAAAAAAGGAGGCGTTTTTTTGAGCTTTTTTGGGAGAAGGTGAAAATTAGAGCCAAGGAATTGGACATCGGCAACCCCCAACTTCCAAGAAGAAAAAGACCACCGAAACGTCTGGATAGAGGACATTCGCCGTATTTTCCAGAAACTGTAGAGGACTATTTTAGAGTAAAGTATTTTGAAGCCTTGGATCGTTTAGTGAGTGGAATAAAGAAAAGATTTGATCAACCAGGGTATGGAATTTACACTAATCTTGAGAACTTGTTCCTCAAGACAGCTTCTGGAGGCGATTTCTCAAATGAGCTTTCAACTGTCTGCGAATTTTATGGTTCAGATATAAACAAGGAACTACTTGAAACACAGCTTACTATTTTAAAGACGAAAGCTCAAGGAAACGCTTTAACCTCTGTGTCATCCATAATAAACTTTCTCAATGCTAATGGACGTGCTTTAGTTAGTGAGATTGCCACTGTTGTGAAACTGATTTTAGTTATGCCTGCTACAAACTCTTTGAGTGAAAGGTCATTTAGTGCCTTAAGAAGAATAAAGAACTACCTTAGGTCTACCATGACGCAAAAAAGGATGAACAACCTTATGGTGATGTCAGTTTACAAAGAAGAGGCGGACAACCTAGATCTTATTAATGTTGCCAATGATTTTGTCGCTGGAAACCCTCACAGGTTGTCAAAATTTGGGCACTTTTCTCAAGCGGATCTAGTTTGAATTATGCCAGTGATTGTCACTTTTAACTATTACTTTATTAAGAGAATACTGGTCGCCTTGTTTACGGTTGCTAGGTAAAGCCATTCTCTTTTATTTCCAAAAGCGTTTCAAATAAGCAGCAGTTAGTTTTAACTTGTCTTCATAGGCACTTTAAACAAGGGTAGGCAAATGCATTGGTGTCAAATTGTGTGATTGTTAGAAGCCTTTTACGTATTTCAGACAACAATAAATATTCAAAAAATGGCTTAAAATGGTTTGAAAGTTACATCAAAGTGCGTCTCTGAAAGTGTTCCAAAATGCACCAAATTGCACTAGAGCGTGTCTAAATTTTCAAATTTTTCCGGGGGGGAATGCCCCCGGACCCCCCTACTGGGGATGCGCCTACGGCCCATCAAAATAATCCCATCCTCATCGCTAACTTTCGGGCCCCCTCACTTTCAAATTCGTTCCTACGGGCCTGATTATTCATTGGAATAGGACTCGGTCATTTTAGTGTTAATCGTTTCTGTCCGCTAAGAAAAGAAATAGCCAGCGTATCTTCTAGTCTTCTTGAGTTCAGCGTGCAGTTTACTTTCTATTGGCATTTACTTTGGAGATTTTATCCTTAAAGCGCAAATGAAAAAAATCAGAATTTCAGCCACACAAAGATGCCCTTCCTTCCCTCAAATGTGGCTCCAATTTCCGGGGAGACTGGGACGAGTGATGATGTAGAAACGATGGAAAACGATGATCGTTTGCATTTGGCCGCTCAAAAAGGGACCATTTCTTGGGAGACTGGGACGGTTGATGACGTAGAAACGATGATCATTTTGAATTTGGCCGCCCGAAAAAAAACTACTTTTAAGTGTGAGGAGCAAAACTTCGAGACGATAAAAAAAAATGTTTTGCATCGTTTCTAACCCATAAAATTCTTTATTTTGCGATCATAGAAGATGAGAACTTTCAAAAATTGAAAACAAAAGAAATAATTTCATCGGCATTTTAACTGCGCGCGGACAATTTTTTTTTGAAACGCGATGGTATGGAGTAACCTTGATATATAGAGTCCGTTATTTATCGTATGATCAGTATAAATAATGGAGTGCTATTCGTGATCAGCAAATGAGAACTAAAAGCTTGACTAAACAAAGAAAACTATCCTAAGGTAATAATGTTTCCTATTTTTCCAGGATGAAAGCAGATATATCAAAAGAAATGCAGCCATTTTGGATTTCAGTGATTAGCTCATGATGACATTGGAAACTTCTTATTTAAAGTAAGTTCATCGTAGTTGTCTTTTTGCTGATGAGTAAAATGTTTAAGTACCATTCATATGACGTATTGATCTGTAAACAAGACTGTTAAATTCGTCCCTAAACGTTGAAATAAACAAAGATGAAATAGCGCAAGTTAATAATATATGTCGTATTTGCTTTTACACCAGACTGAATGCAGATTTAGTGCAAAGAGATGCAGCCATTTGGATTGCAGTGATAATAAGCTCTTTGACTCGGGCGCAAGTTGACATTGGATACATCTTTTTTAAGGTGAGTTTATCATCATTATCTGGTCTTTTCGTTCGGTCTTTTACCAATGGCAATGAAACTCAAAGGATATATAGTATGTCCGAAAATCTGTCTTTTGATATACGTCACGTGGGATGATTAAAACAGCTACCATCTTGGATTTTAAAATTTTTTCAAACGTCAGAAAACCACCCAAAATTACTGAAAAGTACTCAAAATCTATAAAACGCTGCAAAAAAAAAACTAAAAAAGGAGAAAATGAATTAAAGTCAATTTTCATTAATAGCAACACAAAAATTACAAATTTGGGAGAACATGTCTGTCAAAATGCCGTTGTCATGGTAACGTTAAGTTCCCGACACAACAACCTGTTCCCAGATAAATTTTAGACAACGTTACAAAGTTTGGTAGCGTTTGGTTAAATCTTGGAAAAGTTATAAGGGTTCAAAGTCAGCGCGGGCACTTTTAGCCCTCCCCGGTCTGGATAGGGTTAATTAAGAGTGATCAAAAACTAATATCTTCTTACCATACCGATACACTGTTAAGTACCTTATGAAGAAAATCTTCAATAGGGAAAATTGTTTTGATATACTAGCAACAAACGATTTACAAAGTTATCAGTAAGGATTGTCAAATGAAGAAAGTGATCCTCGCAGGTACAAAAAAATTCAGCAGTTGCTTTTTGTTCCCTGAAAAAAATCAAGGATACATATGAAGCATTAATACTTTTGGAGCATTCGAGCGCTATTCGTATGTCATATTGACGAGTAAAGGAGGACTAACTTCTTTCCTAAACGTTCGACTAAATACAGAAAATGGCCCAAGTTAATAACGTTTCCTTTTCTCTCCAGGTTGAATGCAGATATTCGGAAAGAAGTGCAGCCAGTGCGGTGATTAGCTCAAGACTCTGGCTCAAGTTGAGACTAGAAACATCTTATTGAGATAAGTTCTTCACAGTTGTCTTGTGTTTTCGTTGTTTGACTTTCCATAAAAAGTTTCAGTCCAAGAGTGATCAAAATCTAATATCTCCCTACCATACGTATTGTCAATTATCTTGCAAAGAATATCGCTAGGAAATATTGTCTTGATTTGTTAGCAAAAAATTAGAGTTACGTTATTAGATAACCTTTACCAAAATGTCCTGTAAAAGCTTGAATGAACAAGAAATTTAAGAAAACAAATGGTCGCTTATGTTTTAGAAGTATTTAAAAGTGATATAGATCAGATAAGAACATGGTGGTAGTGTTATCGTGAAAACAATTTCTATAAACAAATTATGTCAAAAATTGAGTATTATGTTACGCAAAGATAATTACGATCATTAGCTATAAGAGGCAAAAATTCTTTTTTTTCCTTACAGTATCTCTGCATTATCCAAAAGCCAGAATACAGAAAAGAGTCACCTAAGGAATATTGTCTTGATGCAGCGTAAAATTCACAGTAATGACATTAAGGGAAAATAAACACAGCGATTTAATGGTATAGCAATTTGAAATTTAAGATTAGTATTGAAAGGAGACCAATCCCGTGAGTTGTAGTCTGTCATGCGACCAGGTACGTTGAAATTCGTTCGATCATGGCATAGAGTTAATCGTAAACCAATTTGATCGAATTGAAGCTCGATAGTATTCTTTGTCGTTTTTACTTTATTTCAAGAAAAAGTCATTTTGAAAACTTGCAGCATTTAGCAGACGTTCACTGCAATCAACTATGCAACATGGAGCAAGCAGTTCACAAGAAATGAAGTAAAAATGTCCGTTGCAAATAAGGTTAAATCCAACAGTGATCAAAATCTAATATCTCTTTACCTTATCGATACATTGCCAAGTACATTAGGAAGAAAAAACGAAGAAGGAAAAAAGGTAAACGAATCAGCAAGGATTGAAAAAAATATTTCGAGGAGGCAGCATACAGTTCGATATTAAACTTTGAAAGATAGTTGTTTCTATTTGTTAGGGCAAATTTAGCCGAGTACTATTCGTTAGACGTACTTGATTTGATCACAAATGATCACAAATCGAAAACCAAACTTGTTCGTTAAAATTCGACTTAGAGAAAGTTCATTTAACATGAAGGGGGATCGAGGGAGATGGGGGGGGGGGGGGGGGGGTTTGGGTGCTAAAGATGCAGCACCGTTACCCAGCTAACGCTTCAACAAACATCAGTACAAAAATTCATGAGCTTCGTTTCCCCAAGAGCAAACACAATTACAATCTCTTCAATGAAAAACATTACATAACAGATTAATATTTGCCATCATCACATGACGTCCATTTTAAATACCATCTTCCCAGAAAACGCTTCGCTTTTGCCCTAGAGTGAACTAGTTAAAATTATATACTCAAAATGGATTATTTGAGCTGACAAGGTCGTCACACGATGTTGTTTATGAGGTGAATAGAACTGTTTTTATTCATTAAAGTATGAAACATGATTATCCTAACCAGGCATCAAGGGAGGGTTGACGAATTCCAATGCACCTATAGCTACACACTGGGCGAATAATGAATGTGCCTACATATCTAAAGCATCTAGGAACACTTGAAATACTGAAAATGCAAATCAGTTGTTTGCACTGCTGTATCAGTTATAGATACAAAAATTCTAAGCACTTCTTTCAGTCGGGATAACGCTGCTGCTAAAGAAAGGAAAAGAATGAAGAGAAGAAAGAAAGAGCAAAGAAGAAAAACCTTAACGGCGGAAAGATATATGGGAAGAAGGCGAAAATAAAGTTTACAAACCCATGGTGAAGACTTCGCAAATGCTGTCTTGTCAGGAGACCTTAACCACAAATTATGCGACACAAGCTGGGACGTATCCTAGAATATCTCGTCCAAGCATATGTGATGGATAACGTGGAGCAAACCACATTAGATCTGCAATGGGCAAAGGACAAAACAGATGATGTCAATGCATGGTCAACATTCAGACTGACCCCGATTTATCTGAGAAAATTGGCAGTGGTTGATGCAATTAAGTGCCAGTGAAATGACGAAGATGAGAAGGATGTCACTAAAGTGTCAGAAATGACTTAATAAAATGTCAATGAGACTTGAAATTTTTATTATTATTTATAGCAAAGGAAAACTTAAAAACTTTAATTTTAATAACAAGAATAAAATTCTGCGCCACCCTCCCCTCCACCCCCAGTCTTGTGGCCCCATGATTTTTCAAAAGGCCCCATACATACCCTTTGCATACCTCACACCCAAACTTAGATCTCTCCCACCCACTCCCTCCCTCCTTTTCATATTAGATGAACTTTCCCTGAACAAAAATGTTATAAATACTAGTCGATTTTTGTGAAGTATACAAGTCATGGTTGATGGAAAAAAGAGCTAACGCTTCATCTGTGCAGGAAACCAATTGAATTGATTGAAGAGAAGATAAAGATAGCGGTGTTTTACAAACGATCTGCATGAAAATATTGTAAAACATTTTAATAAAACAGTTTACTAAGAATTAAAAGACGTTGATTAAAAGTACAAGAATTTGTACAAATAGCGGCAAAAAACTTTCAGCTTTTGTGATTACAATGTGCTAGACACTTCCAGTGATTTCAATAACAACAGCGCCGAATTAAGATTTGATGGAAAGTTAATTTCTCCTAACAGTGTCAAAATAAATTATTCGAAAACCAGAAAATGAGAAAACAAAATCTTCAACTAGAGGATCATGTGTTGATGTGGCATAAAATTCCGTCATCTTGCATTAGTATCGTATCGGGAAATAAGGCTAGCAGTGCGTGTGAATATTGTACGGATAATTTAAAACTTGCTCGCTAGAATTGGAAGAGTAATTTGTGCAAATTAATTATTGATATAAACGTTTTGGACGTCAATTCACGTCAGTTGCAATTTTAGTACCGTACAGGGATTCCTTCCTGATATTTTATGTTCAAAGAAACAACCGGAAGAGACTGAAATGGAAAAGAATTTGGGTGATACACGCACACATGAATAACATTTAGAGTGATGGCCTGTTTTGTACCGTTTTCTATTTGCTACTGAAAGTATACTGAGTCAGACTTGAAATTTGGTTATCTTGCTTTACTAAAAGAAACTAAGTAGATGCGGTTACAACTGATAAAGCAATAACACTAAATGACATTTCTTCGTTTCACAGCATTATACAGTCTTATCATACAATTGCGTAAGCAAAACAAGGACACAAAATTATAAAAACCCCTTTATATACAGGACGCCCATGCGATTATTTGGCCAAATGTAAGGTTAATTCTTACATCGCCAACGTTTATTCCATGTTATGTATATTAATATATTTTTATATGTTTGACCTTCTCAGTAGGTATTTAGACACCAAACATCCTGTGAAAAAGATCAACACAGCGCCTGATTGAATTAATTTAAAGACAAGTTCAAGAACATTTGCAAACGTTTGTCGTATCCATGTGAAGACCGTTAGAGCAATACTTTGTAGTTACAACAAATGAGTAATGATACAAACACTTAGTGTAAGTAAATAAACTCTACACATTTTTATATGTACATAATTGAACGGAAATTGTTCAACAAATAAATTTCTTTGACTATTTCGAGCGATATAGGAAAACATGATGCTAATCAATGCACGAACAATCAGATGAAAAATGCGAAGAGAAAAAATATTCAGAAAAACCTAATGTAAATCCAGCACAAATCGATGCAGTTAGTCAAACCAAGATTTATAAAAAAAGTTACCTTTGCTGTTCTTCCCAATTGCTATTTCCCGTAGATTTCTGTATATATTAAGTCAAATGAGTTGGAAAAGTGTTCAAACAAAGCGTAAGGAGGCAACTGGGGCATATGGCTTAACAAAATAAAAGTATAAAAATTTTATTGTACACTGAGTCATTCTATTTACTCAGAGTTACAAGTAATCAGCACACACTGAAAGAGTAAATATAAAACTAGTTAACCTCACTGATGTATTTAATAAGATGTTAAGAGCAGATAGATTAAAGGCTTGACCCAAATGCTCTTAAAACCTTTCTATAATATAACATTGGACAGTGAATAAAGAGAAAAGAATATAAATATGCCGCAACAATGGAAACGTTAAGGCGGTTAGATGTGTGTGGTTGTCCTTTACTTTTATATTTAAATTTAGTTTACTACCATGAAATTCCACATTAAACAAAGAAGGAGATACTGCCAGGGATATCTTGAGCCACCGTGGAAGAACTCTTATCCCCATTTAGAATTCTCTACAATCCGCTTGGTGGAAGATTAAGAAAGGAATTTAACTCTGCTCCATAATCCTTCAACCTCCTCAAGAAAAAGATTGTGGGTTAAAATTTAACTCTCACCCGCAATCCTCCACCGATTTAGAAGATTATAGGGAGAGTTTTACTCCGTTACACAGTCCTCGACTGCCCCCGAGGAAAATTGACTGTAGGAGGAAGTTTAAATTCCATCTACAATATTCATTCTCCTAATAAGATTCTAGACATGGTGGATGAAAATTAAACTACTTCCAAGAGTCTCTTTCTTTGGGACAGTTAAGGATTGTTGATAGGTTTAAAACTTTCCCTAATAATCTTCACTTCTATGTGGTAATGTGGTTTGAGGATTGTGCATAGGAGTTAAGCTTAAACCTTCAATAGTCTCCACGAGAGGTGGGACTATTCTGGATTAGTATCACCCAACTAGTGGACTAATGCAAATCCTGTATTTTGATTGGCTACGCTACTAGAGGACTATTAGTAATAGTCATCGAGTAGCGAAATTCCTGACGCTTTCTTTCGTTTTATTCCCAAATAAATCTTTCTTCAACTTGCATTTGCTACCTTTATTATTGCTTTTTCTGTCCGACTAGTTGGGTGATTAATTAACAATTAGACCCTTCGCCCTCAAGGGCCACGGGTCAATAGCCCATTCGGCTTCGCCTCATGGGCTATTGACCCGTAGCCCTTTCGGGCTACGGGTCTAATTGTTAATTAAACTTAAATTTATTTCAATTACCTTCCTGCTAAAACGTCGCGAATTACGGTTAAATAAAAGTCTCGTCCCCCTAGATTTAAAAAGTATCTGGCAGATTAGCCTTCTTTGATTAAGAACATGAATAAAGGAGTAAACAAAATTTAAATGTAAAAGTAAACAATAGGAGAAAGAACAAACAAGATACCAGGTTGTCTCCACTTTCAAATTTCGTGGAATTAGAATATATAAATAAATTAAGTCTGGAAGGATGAGTGGGAGTCCCGGCGGGAGTCTTTTCTGTTCAGGTTTTTACTTTTTAGTAGAAGGCTTGAAAGAGCTTTTTAATGGCGAACCTTTATTTTACTCTTTTCACCTCCTTTACATGATCTACGTTTTGTAAATCTACCTTGTCGATAGATCACGTGCTTGGCTTCTCTTGAAAAAAAGGGTGAGTTAACTCGTTACGGTTGGTGTCTTGCTTGAGGGGAATTACAGTAATGATTGCTTGATATATTACTAAACTAAGATATAGTTTGAAAGCTTTATTGTTTTTTGTCAAAGAGTTTTACAAGTTGATGTTTAAATTGGGCTTATTTTGCGATGTTACTCAGATTTATTTTTTATGTTGAATTTACCATTGTGGCGCTTCCACTGTATTTTTTCTTATTGTTTTTCTTGCACATTCTCTCGTATCTCTAGCCTCGTGCCTGTTGACAAGATTAAGCAAAGACCATACGTTGGAAGGCGTATTCAGGAGGATTTAGATGTACGTATTGTTCTAATAAGTTACCAAACCTCTGCTGTACATTGGTAATGATTTCTACTATATTTTGATTGAAAAGAGTTATAATATCTGGGCCTTCATGTTCAAAGCATGAGCAAGCTAATTCTGCAGGGAACTTTGAATTCTGCTTGAGCAGTTATGGATAATGGTTTTTCTTCCATCTTCGTACTTGAAGCAGTGTAAAACGGGACCGTCAAATTAGCAGCAAAAACGTTTTGAAACAACAGAAATAAAGGTTGAATATGTTACAATCCCAGCGTAAATCTGCTTTGGAACAACCAGGTCTCGATGACGAATCCTAATTATACAGTTCCAATTTGGGCAAGTCGTGCAGATTTTCTGATAGTATAACAATAATGTACCCAAACAACTTTTACTAAATTTGGTCAAATCAGTGCAAACAAACAATTTCTAGTGTTTTGTGGCGTCAATTTTCGGCTATTCATGAGTGAAAGTAACTAAGCGTCACTTGGTTTCTTTTCAGTATTAACCTTTGATAATTATTGATTGCTTTTACTGACTGTCATTTCCAATTGGTGAAAAAAAAGTCCCACTGTTTGATGATTTTCTATATTCTCCCAACCTGTCTGTTTAGGAATGCATTGATATTGTAAGGAGAAATTGTATGTTGGTCACCAAGCTTCAAAACTAAACAGATTCAGTTGTTAACTGGCCCATGTTGCATTTATTCACTTTCGTTCCCTAATCGCATTTCTATAAGTTTAATATCATGCCGAAAGCGAGAGCGTTTAACTTGAACTAATAATTATGTTGCTTGGTTAGATTATCTACAGACAGAATAAAAATTATTTACCTTTTCACGAGATAGATTTCACTTAACAAATCTACTTGTCATTTTCCACAGAAAATTTTCAACAAAAGCGTTTGGTTTTCCAATGCAATGAGTTAAGATTGAAAACTGAAAGCAAAAAACAATATCTACACGAAAAATTACTAACATTCCACTCCGAGTTCATATACTTATTATTTTCCACGATATATTTTTGTTTTATTTGTTTCCTAATGCAATGAGCTAAGATTGAAAACTGAAAGCGAAAAAAAAAAACAATTACACGACAAATCGCTTAATTTTCACTGGATTTCACTTAATTAATCTGCTGATCATTTTCCACAGATATCCTTTTTTTTTATTTCACGAGAAACAGAAACGTTTGGTTTTCCAGTGCAAAGGGCTAAAACTGTAAACTGAAGGCGAAAAAAGAAATCAGGCAATCGATTTCATTCAACATGCATATCAGCACGCCCGGTGAAACTCGCGCCACGTAACTCTTAAAAGATTCTCATACTGAAGGACTTCCGAAAAACGCCTCTACACCGAGAAAATAAGTTCCCGAAATTTGAGGAGAAAAAAAAATTCCGAATATACACCATTCCTCATCCTCACCACCACCTCCCCACGAATATAAGACAATACATGGATTTAAAATTTATTTTCAGAAGAACAATTAACATTAAAAAAACTTCCTAGTATAAAACTGTGCCCCTGCCAAGTCCTGTATATTTTTGGGTATAAATCGTTAAGTATGCATATTGATAGTTTCATTTTCGTTTGATGAGGGATGCTACTTTTTTTAACTCGCAAATCCTTCCAACTAAAAGATGTGCCCCAGATAATAGCGGCCCACTCCCTTCCTAAACGGAACCCACCACCCTAATTGCTTTTTTGTCAGGAGTTTTTTAATTCAGTTAATTCTCCGTGCAACTTAATTTGACTGCAGTGTACAAAACGTTGCGTTCTTTCCTTAATATACATCTTCGAATCCATACAAGTTATATATAAGTTGACTATACAGAGTGGGAAATTAAAAAGCAAAAATTATAAGGTGTCCTTATTTATATCAGCTGATGGTAAACGGTTTTCCTCTTCAATCTGAATTCATGTGAATTACAATAGTGAAAAAAAGCCTTGGCTCGGCCTGTATCAAAGTATGATCTGCAATTCGTCTGACGTAAAAAGCCATGATTTCTCCATAGATTTTCACGCATATTTGGCTAAAACGCCTAACTACAAGACTCGCAAAATGCTACATCACGCGATTCTTGGAACATTTTTAGTCTTTTAATGACAAAAGCCCATTGAGGGTGAGTTTTATGATATGAAACATAAATGGCAGTTGTAAAGCGAAATATTTTACAGGCAGTTAAAGTTTCTTGACTTCATTTGTTTTTTCAAGTGTCCTGTTTTTTTGTTGTTGTTGTTGTTGTTGTTGTTGTTGTTGTTGTTGCTGTTGTTTTAATTAGTATTAAACACCAGTTCCACTACGACAGGTGTCTTACGGGGTTCTTAGAGCTTATGGCATTCTTTCAGGGCCTCGATAGATAATAAACTCTATTTTCATTCCTAACGCGGATCGCCTGTTAAGTACGTTCAATTCGGCGTATCAATGTTTTACAAACTAAAATAAGTAGAAATTAAACTCGTGGTGCATGTTTTATAGGCCATCTGTTGCCTTTTTACTGCATTGATCTTTAAAATGAAAGGCCATAACATTCCTAGATTCTTCTATGGTTGATAAAAAATATTACAAAAGTTTTCGATTCCGAGCCAAAAACTGTTCATTCGTTTTGCTATTTGTTGTACATTTCTTTAAAATATTAGTTCTAAAATTTGGTGGTTCATCGCGACAATATCTTCAAGGTGATTATTTCTTTACTATTGACATCAGCTGAATACTTCTATTAGCAGCAAACATATACTATATACACTCTTTAATTTACAACCCAACGGCAATGATATCTGATATCTGATGCGTTTGTTTTGAACTCCACCAATTTCCTGGACACTGAACGACCATCACTCCTATTTAATTTAGCACTGGAGATTCAATAGCTAGAGCTGAATGCTACGTACATTTCTTAAAATGTAAGTACGGAGAATTTGGTGATACATCAAGACAATTCAATGATTTCTTTGCAATATACTCAGTGATAATTTATCAATAATGAATATAAACATTTCATTTTAACCACTCTGAGTCTGAAATGGTAAATAGCAGAGTAAATAAGAAAACGGTGATGTACTTATCTGAAAGAAGAGGTTTCCAGTTGTCAACTTGCGCCAGAGTCCAAGAGCTACACACATCGTCACTTGCATTCAAAATGGCTGTACTCAAGAGACCATACATTTTCTCGAACCTAGAGCAAACAGAGGAAGTAGAGGAAACGTCAAAATAACAAGCCTTTCTTTCTTTGTTTCATTCAACACGTTCACGTACTACAATTTTTAGCTGTGGTGATTAAAAATCATCGCTATGCATAGCTTGAACAAACGTGCTCCGAGTGACCAATGAATTGCTTTAATCATATTTATTTTATGTTCTGTTTTCTTTTTTCTGATTCCTCTGTCGGCAGGGATCGTTTCCCGTTAATTATTCTCTCTCAAATAGTTGTGATTAGGTCCGCAACAGATGAGGTGCACTTCAACGGTTTTCTACTCTGGTTATATCAAATGCCAATCACAAATTAACCTGAGAAACAAGCCCCCTGTCTAAAATTGTTCATGACAAACAACTATGAATTCTGTACTTAACTGTAATAAGATTTATCCAATTATCACATGCGTCAGAGCCCAAGAGCTACACGCTTCGATCCAACATGATTGCACTCAACTCAAACCCTGGGCAAAACCGGACAAGAAACATTAAACCAACATCAGCTAACTGTAGTTATTGAATTCTATTACTGTCATACTTGTTCGCTCCTAATAACTCTCTTCTCGTGGAATGTTTTTTTGGAACGACTGCTGACAAGTTTATGGAAACCACAGGTAGCCAAAGCTCAAGATACGACTGAAAATAAATAAAATGATCTAAAATTGTCAAATGTTTATTGTTTTATCAATCTTATATTACATATTCATGTGAGCTTTGAAAATTAGCATAATATGCTAATTCTAAAATTGCTCCAACTATCAAAGCGAAGCGAAAGGTAGCACACTCGAACCGCCAGAATGCCGACCCGTGTTCATGAAATGAGCTGTAATTCTCAAAGTTTGCTATCTTCCCCTCAAAACGGCTCAAATTCAAAGGCTTCGATAGTCATTCTATAAATACATACCGAAAAAGTGCCCAATGTTACATCCTTTCCCCGGCAAAACGGCAATATTTCAGTGGTAAACCTCCACGAACCATTCGCGGCCCGAGCGCCTCTGCAATTTTTCTCATTTAATCATATGCAATTTGGAACCACAAAAGCCACTTTCTAGGGGAGGTGTATGCAATAGCCCACTTGCAAAAAGAGTGGGAGCCTGGGGCGAGGGTAGACGCGCGCTGAGTTGTGGGATCGTTTGGGGGGCGCACGAAATAGTGTAAACAAATGTTTCAAAATGTTGCCAGTTGGCTAGGAGCGAGCTATTGAGTTATGTAATGTCAGGTGTTAGCGGAACAAAAGAAAAGCCTCTCAAAGAGGAAGATATTCCAGGAGCAACCTTGAAACGGAAAACTCCGGAAGACTGTACGGTAAAAACTATCCTTGCACAGCAAGCGATGATATTGTTGTCGAAAGCTTTTTTCTCTTGGAACTCTGTAAAACGTCACGTCAGAAGAATTGTTTGACTTGTTTGTGCACAAGGGCACACAACAACCCACAACTTTTGACATCTTTCAAACCTTTCGTGATCTGGCATAATTTCTTTTGTTTACAATTTCGTGCGCCCCCCAAACGATCCCACAACTCAGCGCGCGTCTACCCTTGCCCCAGACTCCAACTCTTTTTGCAAGTGGGCTATGTCGCGTGCGACACATGATTTGATTACACTTCATCATGTGTTGCACGCGACATTACATACACCTCCCCTAGAAAGTGGCTTTTGTGGTTCCAAATTGCATATGATTAAATGAGAAAAACTGCAGAGGCGCTCGGGCCGCGGATGGTTCGTGGAGGTTTACCACTGAAATATTGCTGTTTTGCCGGGGAAAGGATGTAACATTGGGCACTTTTTCGGTATGTATTTATAGAATGACTATCGAAGCCTTTGAATTTGAGCCGTTTTGAGGGGAAGATAGCAAACTTTGAGAATTACAGCTCATTTCATGAACACGGGTCGGCATTCTGGCGGTTCGAGTGTGCTACCTTTCGCTTCGCTTTGATAGTTGGAGCAATTTTAGAATTAGCATATTATGCTAATTTTCAAAGCTCACATGAATATGTAATATAAGATTGATAAAACAATAAACATTTGACAATTTTAGATCATTTTATTTATTTTCAGTCGTATCTTGAGCTTTGGCTACCTGTGATTTCGATCGAAGAGTTTAGTTTTTATTAGAAGAGTGAAACGAACCGAACGAACCGAAAAAGTGTGAAAGCAGAAGCAGATTGCTTCTGATTACACCGTTAAAGGCCAAATTTTGAAGGCCAGCGGAATTTCGAAAACTAAACCTTATAGTAGCTAAATGAATGAAACTGATACAAAGAATATAGAAAACGTAGACTTACCTGAAGAAAGCACATTGAGAAAGATGTCCGCCGTCCACCTCACAGAACTTCGACGAACTAACAGCTAAATTCTGGGTGTGTCATTTGACACTTCTTTATATATGCGATTAAGAGCGCTTGACTCTAATTTTCGAGAAATCGCCGTCAAAAGTGAAAATTCGAATTTTTTCATATTCAGTCAGAAGAAACTCTTTGGTGAACTATTTACGAAAATTACAATAAAACTTTCCAAAGAGTTTTCGTTTTTGAGAAATTCAGCAAAATGTGAAATGCCGTGTTCGCGTCACAGCCGCCACTAAATTTTGCCGAAAATTGGTGCGTATTCAAATCACTCGCAAGGAAAGACGGTTTAACGTATCGAAATTATCTTTGGCAGGCATTTGGGGCATCCAAATACAACACGGAAATGTAAAAATATTGCAAGAACATGCATTTTAATTGGCCGTTTTGAAAGCCTCAAGATTCCTATTTTGAGCACTTCGACAAACACTAGAAAATGAGGAAACTTTGAAGTCAAAAATCGTGCCCTGGTACATCGAAATTCGAAGTAGAAAATATATCAGCTTACAGTAGTGCTATCGTAGTGTAACATATAAAAAATCCAGCTTGGGCAATTTAAAAGCCACCCGATAAGAGAAGTAAACGCATATCGAATTTTCATGCACTTGCAACAAAATTGTAACAGTCACGCAATCACATAGTAAACGCATTTCAAATAGATACATTGAATGTGCTTGATTTTTGTCAAAGTTGGGCACAGTTTGTGTTCCAATATAAAACCTGACATTCTAATGAGTTTTGTATTGCTCTGTATCCATATGAAAATGAATTTTAGAGGGATTGACAATTGATCCCAACCGCAAAAAGTTTCGTGTCATGTTTACCGCTCGCGCTAGTGTAAACAACATGAAAGGAATGGAATAATTCTAAGCGAAATGTCTTTCCCATATTCGAAGTTTATTATTTTTTTTAGCCTGGTGCTGCTGTTTCATTAACTTACTATTTATTTAACATAGGCAAAAATTACCTTTAGTTCTATATCAATTCTGAAAGGTTTTGCGAATACCTCTGTGTCAACAACAGGTAGTTTGTAAATATGAGCGTGTAACCCTCCCATTTGGTCGACAAATTAAGAGTAATTAAGAACATTAAAGAATGAAGTAACAATATTCAACTTTATTACCTTTTTTAAGTTTTCGGATACACCACTGACAAAACTGTAGGAAGAGAAAGGAAGAAACGCTGAGCGCACTGCTTATTGATTTAAATTCAATTAACGTACATTGCATGATAAAATTAAAACTATGTCACTCTGTTGTTTTCCTGTTTAACTATCAACTAAATTCCACTCGCGGTAAGCTAAAGACACTGCATTACGCATTGCACTAGCTTACACTACCTACCACAAAATAACAAAGATTTCAACCTGTTTGAACAAACATCTGCAAACAGGTTGAAATCTTTGTTTGTAACAAGATCAACGGAGTCGAAAAGCCAACATATAAAGTCCAATAAACGTTGACATACCAAAGAACTTCTCCACTGATCCCAAACTGCCTCCTTTTAAAATATCTATCCTTTCATCTCCAGATACTTTTAAAATTCCTTGCCTGTTATTTTACCATGTAAAAGGGTTTGACTGTGGATAACGCCAAACTACAACGCAGGCAGCGATGGCGGGGGGAATGGGGAGTACTTCTATGAGACGGCTCGGGGGGGTCTGATCTTTTTGTAGGTTGAAGTGAATGACAGATTCCCAGAAGTAGCCGTTATGTGCCACTGGCATTTGCCCTCTGATATTGGGGCGGACAGGGAGAGGGAAATAAAAAATGCGCGCGATAACAAAGTAGGAAGTAGAGGAAAAAACGACTAAACATGTAGCAAAAAAAAAAAAAATTAGTCGGAAATCGTTTCCGTCGTCGAAAGATCCGCCACTGACAGTGGAGTGGTCTATCCTAACAATTGGTAAGTCAAAACTTTCAGCTTTTTATTTTTATTTAGGGTGTTTTCTGTGAAGGGGTCTGTAGGGGTAGTTCGTGTACCGGTCTGTTAGCAGTGCACGGACACAGTCCGTAATGGGTTCCACGGAACGGGGGTCAGTGTTTTCGGGTCACCCATGGGGAGAACTTCTATTAGAAGGCTAAAAAGCCGGGGGCCAACTCTGTTACATTTTGTAACTTGACTATGCGCATTACTCTGACTCTTTTGTACGCAGACGCAACAAAATAGCTTGACTCTGAATCTATGCAAGTAATTTTTTTTTTTCAAAGCAGAAACTGGGGCAACTACTATTCTTTTGCAATCGACGTGGACTAGCTCTTCTTGTTCCACAAGTGAGGAATAAGGCTCCTCACGTCACCCTGTTGCAAGGCTATGTAGAGAAATGTATTTTCATGCATTCTGTTGTGTCTGCACCATATGGTCACCTTGCAAGGGGCGGATCTTTCGACGACGGAAACGATTTCCGACTAATTTTTTTTTTTTTTTTTTTTTTTTTTTTGCTGCACGTTTGGTCGTTTTTTCCTCTACTTCCTACTTTGTTATCGCGCGCATTTTTTATTTCCTGCTCCCTGTCCGCCCCAATATCAGAGGGCTAATGCCAGTGGCACATAACGGCTACTTCTGGGAATCTGTCATTCACTTCAACCTACAAAAAGATCGGAGCAATGCACAGTCCACTCACAAAACATAACAGTCCCCCCCCCCCCCCCCCCCCCCCCTCCCCGAGCCGTCTCATAGAGTACTGCCCATTCCCCCCGCTATCCTTGCCTGCGTTGTAGTTTGGCGTTATCCACAGTCAAACCTTTTTACATGGTAAAATAACAGGCAAGGAATTTTAAAAGTATCTGGAGATGAAATGATAGATATTTTAAAAGGAGGCAGTTTGGGATCAGTGGAGAAGTTCTTTGCTATGTCAATGTCTAGTGGACTTTATATGTTGGCTTTTCGACTCCGTTGATCTTATTACAAACAAAGATTTCAACCTGTTTGCAGATGTTTGTTCAAACAGGTTGAAATCTTTGTTTGTTATTTTATGGTAGGTAGTGTAAGCTAGTGCAATGCGTAATGCAGTGTCGTTAGCTTACCGCGAGTGGAATTTAGTTGATAGTTAAACAGGAAAACAACAGAGTGACATAGTTTTAATTTTATCATGCAATGTACGGTAATTGAATTTAAATCAATAAGCAGTGCGCTCAGCGTTTCTTCCTTTCTCTTCCTACAGTTTTGTCAGTGGTGTATCCGAAAACTTAAAAAAGGTAATAAAGTTGAATATTGTTACTTCATTCTTTAATGTTCTTAATTACTCTTAATTTGTCGACCAAATCGGAGGGTTACACGCTCATATTTCAGATATTTACAAACTACCTGTTGTTGACACAGAGGTATTCGCAAAACCTTTCAGAATTGATATAGAACTAAAGGTAATTTTTGCCTGTGTTAAATAATTAGTAAGTTAATAAAACAGCAGCACCAGGCTAAAAAAATAATAAGCTTCGAATATGGGAAAGACATTTCGCTTAGAATTATTCCATTCCTTTCATGTTGTTTACACTAGCGCGAGCGGTAAACATGACACGAAACTTTTTGCGGTTGGGATCAATTGTCAATTCCTCTAAAATTCATTTTCATATGGATACAGAGCAATACAAAACTCATTAGAATGTCAGGTTTTATATTGGAACACAAACTGTGCCCAACTTTGACAAAAATCAAGCACATTCAATGTATCTATTTGAAATGCGTTTACTATGTGATTGCGTGACTGTTACAATTTTGTTGCAAGTGCATGAAAATTCGATATGCGTTTACTTCTCTTATCGGGTGGCTTTTAAATTGCCCAAGCTGGATTTTTTATATGTTATACTACGATAGCGCTACTTTAAGCTGATATATTTTCTACTTCGAATTTCGATGTACCAGGACACGATTTTTGACTTCAAAGTTTCCTCATTTTCTAGTGTTTGTCAAAGTGCTCAAAATAGGAATCTTCGAGGCTTTCAAAATGGCCAATTAAAATGCATGTTCTTGCAATATTTAAATTTCCGTGTTGTATTTTGGATGCCCCAAATACCTGCCAAAGATAATTTCGATACGTTAAACCGTCTTTCCTTGCGAGTGATTTGAATACGCACCAATTTTCGGCAAAATTTAGTGGCGGCTGTGACGCGAACACGGCATTTCACATTTTGCCGAATTTCTTAAAAACGAAAACTCTTTGGAAAGTTTTATTGTAATTTTCGTAAATAGTTCACCAAAGGGTTTCTTCTGACTGAATACGAAAAAATTCGAATTTTCACTTTTGACGGCGATTTCTCGAAAATTAGAGTCAAGCGCTCTCAAAATTCTTTCTTCGCAGCTACGAGAAATATGTTCATTTCAAACAGAGTGCATTAAAGTATTTTTTCAGAAATTTTGGTGAAGAATTTCATGACTTGAATCGCTTCGACAATACCGCGATAAAGCACGCATTTCAAAGCTGAATATTATTTTTTAATAAGTACAAAATTATGATAATTCGCTACGTTCCAGCGCACGGGATTCAAAGCTGAAAACAATAACATGTAATTTCTAATACAAAGAACTTGAAAAATATGTGTTCATGAATTTTTCGTTTGTTGTCGTCCTCAGTCGTTGCAGTTCGTGCATACTCTATAAATAAACACATACATAGTGAGAGCAAGTCGGGCCTGGTTTAAACGTCGCATTTTATATGTACCGAATCAAATTTGCCGAATAAAGTGCACGTAAGATGCGACGTTTAAAACAATTAAATTCGGCAAATTTGAATTAAATGCGAGTTCAGTCGAATATTCGACTGTTCCAGTTTCATTGCTGTCCATAGCCGTTCTTTGCGGAACAACAACGTGAAATGACCAGATTTTGCGTATTGTGGACAACCTGAACCATGACGGATATTTTTGGGTTTTTATATTTGGAATTGAATGCTCAGCAATTAAATGCGACATAATTAAATGCGATGTTTAAAACCAAATGCCGAATTTTTTAATTCAAGTCGACTCGAATAAGTATTGTATTTAGCGCATGTAAAATACATCGTTTAAACAAGGCCTTAAGGTCGCGGGTGACACATGGCCATGAATAAATTCATTAGGCAAAATTTTGCTTGTCCTGCATATTTTTAAACGCTAATATCTCGGCTGGGTACGATTGAGCTGAAATATTCCAGAGACATAAAAGAATAATGGAAGTTTACAAATGCCGTTTTTGAACGGAGCTTACGAAAACCGTCATTTGCTTCGAGTTTGTCAACAAAATGGGCCTTGAGAAAAATCTTCCCTCTTAAATTCAACATACACGTGGAATTCATTATTTCTGAGGGTGATTTGCTTTCAAAGCTGATTTGTACGAAGTGCGAGAGTTTCGTGTCAAAGGTGAGCGACTTCAAATAAAAAGTCAAGTTATGCAAATCAAACTGGAACAAAAGTGTTCAGTGAAGCGTTGTGTTCAAGAGCGATCCAAGACGACCGAGCGATCTCACACGGACTCCTCATGACTCCGACGATCGTGACATTTGTACATTTGACGTTCTGTATTGGATTTCGTCGTCCAACTTATTTCGCTTCTCACTTGTTTATGAAAGGCACTATATGCTGTCAGCTGTATGGATTATTGGGAGGTGTTTTAAATTCAAAATTGAGTAGAGCCGCGAGACTGCCGCCCAGCAAATGAGATGTCATATAGGTCTGTACGGTTTCCTGTTGATACCTCTGTATTAAATTCTATTGCGGTTTGTTTTCGCTCATTCATATTTACAAGATACGTTTAAAGTTCTTACCTCTCAAAATCTTCGTTCTGGAACGGCATGATCGATCTCAAATTATCCGTAAAGATGTTGATTACTTGCATTTTATATTAAACGCCGTAGCCTGGTGTTAACTACTGCTAAAAGATGTGCTGCTTCTCATAAGGGATGACATATTTGTTTTTGCCCATTTCAGAGAAAAGTTATTTGTCGTAAAGGTTATGTTTCTTGCATCATTTGACCAAGAGTTAAGTCTTTTGAACTCGATGTTTAGGTTTTAACTCCCTCGTCCCTCGTTCGTTTTGTGACATTCCTGCACACTGAATTCAATGTTGATTACATGAAAGTGCACATCTACCACAGGCAAGTTGTTGACTTTTTTGCGTATTGTCTATGCAACATTATCATTCAACAAATTCGCGCGATACCCATATATGGTCAGTAAAGTCATTCAACAAAGTCATTCAACAAATTCGCGCGATACCCAAATATGGTCAGTAAAGTCATTGTTATCCGTCATCCGTACATAACAGATATCCTGCGATATACGTAGCTCGCCAAGATTTGACTGAAATCTTGCAAAGCGCTGCACAACCACAGTTTTTCTCGCTGCAAAATCAGTTTCGTTGACAATTTGTTGAATAATAAAACAATTATCCTGCTCAATCTTGCAGAATATCGTCTGATTTTAGCCAACATGGCCTACGGCCTGTATCAGGATCGCCCATTTGCTGTAAGAGCGGATCCAAGACGACCAAGCACAAATTTTCTCTCGAGACTCCGCCATCTTGCTCTTTGATTATGCGATCTTCGATTTCACTGTAATTTGTTACACCCAGATTTTTCAGGTGTCGTGGAGCACGTGACCAGCCGTTCCCAGAGTCTTTTCCCGACCGCCCCCCGAATAAGGGAAAAGCCCTGGGAGCGAGGTTGGCAAAAATGCTCCTGATCTACAAAGAGTCCCAACAAAAAGCCGTGAAAATTAAAAGAAATGCATTCTCAAAGCCTGAAAGAAACACACAACCCCAAACTGCCCGATAGGAATGGTACCAAACTTCAACCCTTCGGCTAGCGTACCGCGTTATGTAAGCAGCGACAGCAAATATCTTCCAATTGATGCTTTCGTTATTCCCGTCAACCTGTCTGCAAGAAAATGTTTCCGTGCAACCCAAGCAAGTCACACATCAGAAGAATGATTAGCGCTACTAAAATGCGAAATATTGCAGTGAAATCCGGATTTCTTAAACCTCCTAACAAAATAACTCATATACCAAAAGTCTTTCCCTCGGATTTGCTTCTCTCAGTCAAACTCTGACATTTTATTTCCGATTTCTCAAACTACTGATTTCGTGAAGCCTTTCTCCCAAATATGAAACACAAATTACCTCCACGGATTTGAAGTCCCCACCCACTCACCCCTCTCACCTAGCCTGCGAGCAAGCTCACCTTTGGGTCACAAGCGCGCGTGGCGAAGCTGTGACAGAGAGCGGCGAAGCCTCGTCACGCGAGTGGCGAAGCCACGAGAAAGTGAGCCTGCAACGATCCACCCCGGAAACCACAGGAATACGATTAGCCAACTAAATTACACTGGAAGTTTGATATTTGACAGCGCGATGACAGCAGCTCGCTGAACTTCTTCTCCATCACTCGCTCGGCAGAGGAAAACACGATCTCAAACGCAGATTCCTTAAGCTCGAGAAAGATTATTTCCAGTAAGGACACGTACTTGATTCCTAGTGACCTTGTTTCGGTAATCTGGTCTTCGATGATGCTGGTAAGTGGGCAAATTACCAGGATGCATTCATGTTGTTTATGTTTCTTGCCATTGCGTACGTTTGAAATATCAAACTTTTGCCGTATGCAGTCAGTAAAAAGGCGAGTACGTCTCGATTCGACAGTAGATTTTTGACAGCGGTATCCTGCTCCTTCTTCAATTTAAAAATCAACCCCGAAACAGACTCAAACATCGTTAAAACATCAGAAATAAGCGAGCTTAACTCTCCTGCTGAACCCATGCTCTCGACCTGTTGACATTCTAAAAGCGCGCCGCAAATTACTGACTCCGTGGGGATCTTATCAAACACAATGGATTGACAGTTTTCCCACCTTTCGCGCAATTCGACCAATGGTATTTCACGTTGTTCAGGCAACGCGGAAATGAAAACTTCACAGAGATCGTTGCAGGCTCACTATCTTGGCGCCTCCGCACCAGACTCCTGCCCGCCAGATCGCGTCGCTCGCAGATCACTCGCGCGTGTGACCCAAAGGTGAGCCTGCTCGCAGGCTACTCTCACCCCGCACGGTGTTCGAAGCGCATTTGGCGACAGCTTGCATGTTTAGGGGTTTTCGGTATTGTTAAAATGTGAGAGTCTATTCCATTTCCAGCCAGTTTTGAACGAATAATTTCTTTTGACTACAATCCCTTTCTTCCCTCACGTACTCCCGAAATAAAATCCAAAGAATTTTTAAGTCTTTGAAAAAAAAAACAGAGCTAGAGGTCCTAAATAGGCTATAATAATACACATGCAAAAATTTCAGCAAGCTCACTGGCTGAGAGCACGTCAATTAATCCCAAACAGTGCAGAAAGTTGAAATTATAAGTTGATTGACAAGAAAGTCGCGAAAGCGCGCCAAAATGGCGGAGGGATTGGGGAGAACAAAACATCAATTAGTGCAAAGTTAGACCGATTTAACGAAAATTATCAGTGTATAAACCAATGCACTACCAACTGGACGCTTGTGCAGCACAAAAGAAGCTCTACGAAACTACTGAAAGCTACCAATCGAGGATTTTCTTTCGCGACAGCTCGCAAAGAAGGAAGATTACAAGCCTGAATTGAAGTCGCACATTTCAGCTCATACCCATGTAACTGAATGAGGATAAAAGCACCTGATAATGCATGACAAAGAGCTTTAAAATTCCGTAGCAGTATCTGGATTTACAAAGACTGGCAACTCCGTAATGTTTTAACAACGATTCGGAAAGGTAAGCGACTGAACACATCTTGTTTGTCATCCACTTGCAGAGAAATTTTTGTATGTGTATTATTAACAATTAATCACATGATTTTTCTCGTGCCATTTGGGATGAATCAGCACTCGTAAAATTTTTCAAAGACTACAAATTGTTAGCCTTTGAAAAATTTACTCGTGCTGATTTATCCCAAATTGCACTCGAAATCATGTGATTACCTACACTAATAAAACTGTTCCCGTAAATACTCGCATATGAATTGCTGACAGCAGAACAGTTTATCTCAAATTGTATTGCTAGATGAAAATTTAAAATAATTGCATTGATCAGAGTTTCGCGCCAAAAAAAACGCGGCTGCACCAGTGTCACAACTCTTTTCCTGTCTGCTTCATCAGGCTGCTGACTCACATTCTAGATTTTGTTACAGTTTTGATTAAGAGCATAAATGCGTGCATGGAGAAGGCGACATGGCCTAGTGATTAGGGTGCTGGCCGACTTGTAATCCGGAGGTCCCGCGTTCAAATCCTCCTCCACGCTTTGTAAGTAACGAACTAGATCAGCCTCCTGCCAGTTGGGATTTTTAACAAGTTTCTGTTCTATTTGCAATATTCGCTTTATAAAAGACGTTCCAACCAGATTATTTTAAAACCGCGATTCTAGCTTTTACTCCGTTTTAAATGTTTTGTTGCGGGCGATCTGAGAGACCAAGTCAAGTACTTATTGGACGAGATTGACCAAATTAAAATATTGCAACATTATAATTTGATGTATGTTTCTGTTCTTTTTCATTGACCGAAGGTTCACCACGTGATCTACCAACAACTTTCAACAAATACTGGTATGCTCATGCGCATTAGCGTCTGACAGTGATTTTGCTGCAAATAATGTTTTGCACATGAGTGGTAATTTCTACTTCTGAAAGAAATGGCAATTCGTTTTCCAAAGTTTTTGGACAACGATTCGAAATATGAAAAAAAGCTCAGTGATCGAATGATAAAACAATTATTGAACTCGGTTTTACAAAGCATCGTGATTTGACAGTGTCTCGCAGATCAATAATTGATCTACGCTCCACTTTTTACTCAACTTTGTCCAACAATTGTTAATAGTTAGTGACGAGCAACAGCGAACGCTCTCTATCGACTGATAGCTTATTAAGCCCTGTGACAACTATCAAAGTCGCTAAAAACGGACAGCTAGCAATCTAATTGCTTTACATAAAAATCAAATATAGAATATCGATAGAACTGATTCATTGGCGGTTTTGCTAAATACGTATCAGCCACAATACACAAACTCCCTACGCGCGCTCTCAGGGCCTTCTCCAATCGATAGTAACAGCCTGTGTAGCCAATCAGATTCCGCCACTACTGTGGTAAAATTTTCACCCCTTGCAATTTTAGGCGTTTCCAAGAGTATTTAAAGAAAGATTCAGGATGCCGTTTTCCGTTTTCAAATATCTATTTTAGTTTCGGATATATTTAAGCTTAAAAATCGTAAAATATGCAAATTAGGGGACTGATCTACTCAACCCAATTTTTACGACTGTTTTTGCTTATGCAAAACGGGAGCTTCGGAATGAGTGGGGAGTTGAAGCCATCCTTCCTTCATTCCTTCAGTCGATCAGATGTAAACAAAAGGCCGTTGACAGATGGTTGGCAGACCTACAGGTAACGTCACGCTACTCTCAGTTTGACGTTGCGGTTTATTAAGACCGATGACAGACCATTTTACCTTAGGCGCTGATGGTTTTGTTTTGATGGCTATGTGATGATAATTTGAAAATCGATTATGAACATATTCTATTTTTATTTTACCTTAAATCAGGTGTATGTTGTTTCTGCCCTATAGAAAAATCAACAGAATTGTCTTAAGTTTGCATGTGACGGTCAAAGCGAAATTGAAAGCGAAGTTTGTGTAATCGCTAGCTGACAGAAGATTATCAGTGTCACGCCACAAAGGTCAACGCAGCCGATTTCAAAATAAACATTCCGGAAATTGAACGTCAATCGTACACGCTGTACAGGGGAAAGAGTCTACACACGCTAGCACGAAAACACGCAAACATGAATTTGTCTGCTTGGAGCTTGCTCCCGGGGGGGGGGGGGGGGGGGGGGGGGTACTCCCATAAATTTCGGATAGGGGTGTGCCGCGAAGGTTCTTAAACCCTGACCCTATTTAAGGATAAAGGAAACGAAAATTGATACCCTTTTTAAGGCTCAAACCCGAAAAATGACACCCTATTCAAGGAGAGGAGAAGCGATGGGTGAAGATCCAAATAACGGCTAACCGCACACGGCAAAACACAAATCTTTACAAAATCGCTTTGCTACTAGTTGAACGGATAGTTTGGCATTTATTTTAGCTGATAGAATTTAGGTACCCTATCTAAGGATAACACCGGGAACACAATGCCAAAAGGAGCAAAAATGATACCCTATTTAAGGACCGAGAACCTCAAAAACCATACCTTATCCCGTGGCACATACCTATATAGCCCATATATGGGAGTACCCCCCCCCCCCCCCCCCCCCCCGGAGCTTGCTTCTTTTACTCCTAATGCAAATCAAAATGAAAAACAACGTAAATCTGTATAGATCTTTACAAGTGATGCACGTTCGACTTCGAAGATTTAATTCGTCACTTGTTAAGTAAAAGCGACAAGAAGGAACAATTACATCGTGTGCTTCACAGCAACAACCTAAATCAACGCATTTCAAACACCTTTTATCGGCCCTCGGAGTTAAGAAGTACCCTTCCTGAGTTTTATAACCCACAACAGATAAATGTTCATCGCATGCAAACAAAATCGTCAGCACAGGTCGCAGCGGAGAACACTCGAGTTCCAACGACAAGATAAAATCTGGAGCGAGATTTATTCCTAGCAGAAGACTACCTATCCCAAAAGCCAGAGGACCCTACCGCAAGTAAAGAAGGAACAACAAAACTCACAGTATAAGCAACCAAAATAGCGGTCGCAGAAGACAGGCAAAGTCATATTTTAAAAGTATATTAAAATAAAAGACGATGCGCGGATCGTTAAAAGTGATCATATGTTTTCAAACACGAATAGAAAATACATAGAAGAAAACAACTTGCTAGACTGGTCGGTATTTAGGTAAAGTCATTCTCAGAAAAATCAAGGAGCATTTTTTAGCAAAAGTTGGTTACAGGAGTTTTCTGAAGTAATTTGATGTGCTGAAAACGAAAATGCTTGTTACCAACGTTCATTTTGTTATCTTTAAACTGAAAATGCCGTCACAAAAATGACATCGAAATTACGTCACTCCAATGACGCGGAAAAGGACGAAATACGTTTCTCTCATCTGGATCTTGTAATGTCAATTCACTCACAATTTGTTTCTGTCTGCGTAAATTGAGAAAATAAGCATGTTGTCTCATGAAGCAACAGCTCCAAACAGTACTCGTAAAACACGCAGTAATGTAGAACAAGTCAACTGGAACAATTGCATCTTTGCTCAAAACGAAACCCCCAAAGAACGATTGTCATCTTTTATGACATTTAAAACAAGCGAGCAAATTTTTGAAGCTTCACAGTTCTAATACAAAGTTTGAGTTCGTTTGGTTGGTGTGTGTGACTTAATTGCTGCGGAAACAAAATGCCATTTGCCATGTCTCAGTACACTGAACTGAGCAGATGTTCAGGAAAACTAAGGCGAAACGTGAAACGAAGGAGAGTGATCTAGCGATATGGTTTGGTTGTGTGAAGGGTTGGAATATGCTGCTGACAACGGTTATGACATCAAATTAAACGAGGCATCGGATAGATATGTGGCACTGGCAGAGAAAGCAGAAATTAAAATTCCCAGATCTTTCATTAGCCGCAGATCAACATTTAAATGCAAGCTGCTGCTCAGTCTTGGAAATGTGATGGATTGTATTCAGTGTTTTGAGGGACGTCCACCAGAACGTCTGAGCTTGCTTATCCATACGGAATACATCAGTATTGCTGTATCCAAACTGGCTAATGAGAGTGCTGACACCGATGACTTTCTTACAATGCCAACATACGAGCAACACAAGGATATTTTTTCTTTCTCAGGTTCATGTTGCATTGAAGCTACGCGGGTGCTCGGTCTCAAAGGTCTAAGCGTCAGTGAGCAAGATGCCATTGACAGTTTATGCATGTTTTTACGGCTCTTGTTTGGAGGTAAAAAACTTCTACATGGAGAAACCGGTTAAGGAACAAGAAGCTGTGGCTAAGTGCAAGAAATTATCTATGGGGTTAGTGGTGGAAAGAAATAGGCACCTAAGCACGTTGGACTTGGTAGCACGCTTCATCAAGACACAAGGTCAAAAGATCTTGTCAAGCTTTTCAGTAAACCTGGCCATACTTTGAACTATGATCAAATTTTGCAAGTAGACACAAGCTTGGCGAAGAGCGTTTTAAAGACTCTTGATTCTGATACTGAGAGTGTTATGCCAGCAAATGTGGTGCGTGAAAAATTTATCCACTTCTCTGCTGATGATACTGCCATTCTAGATGAAACGGTGGATTGCAAGACACTTTTCATGCAACTCAAATTGCAGCATGGCAAAGGAGAGTAGAAAGTAATGTAATTCTTGAAAATTTGAAGCTATCAACTTAGCACAGTCTTAGTGTTCCATAGTCAATGGGTAGGATCCAGTAGAGGCCAAACGAAGTTCTCCTTTTTTTCAAGGGCAGTTGAAAAAGAATGCTTTGACTGCTAAGATGACAATGATTCTGTCCGTACTGCTCAAGCAAATCATTTGGCATTCAACATGTTACGACATCATCCAGAAATAAGTGGGTGGACAGAAATAAGTCACTCACTGTCTCAGAATGAACAAGAAGAACAATAGGATACATGCCAATTATTCCGGCTCCACCACATGAATGTGACACCCTCGATACCGTTGTTAAAAAGATGCATGCACTTATCAGCCACACTATGACAACAGCATACAGTTATAACAGTAAACCAGGCTCTGTTTTGTAAGCTTGCTGAGGTGAATTAAAAGGGAAATGCCTGAGTACCAGAAGAAGCCTGTTATACAGTTTGGGGGTCTTCATATATCAATGTGCTTCCTCAATGGCGATTGGAACCATATGAATGGATCAGGCGTGGTGGAAACATGGGTCGAGAGTGGACTTCTTGGTCAAACTGCAACCGAGTATGTCGTGAATGGGAACGCCTACAAAAGAGCAATGCGTGCTCACAGATTACTCTGTAGTCATTGTGGTCGCTGACTATGCCTTCCCTGTAAGAGTCCTGCAAGAAATATCTGTCTTTGCTTGCTCTCCAAGATATGATCAATTCAATTATGCAAGTTGGGGTCAGTATACATCGCAGAGATGGAGCAGTTGCCACAGAAAGTCTAAGAAGATTTTAAGAAGGGCAACTTCGTTGTCAAATGGAATGCAAGCAATTGCAAGTTCAGCCAGGTCAGTCCTGGTCACAGTCTTGAACAGCTAAATGGGATAGGAAAAAGGGGAGGAGAGATCCTGGGCATAACCAAGATGCCATCAGCATTGAGTAGATGTACTCTATTCTATAACTATCAGTCACAAATTGCTGATACTACACACAAGATGTTCGGATTGTACCAAGAAGTCAAGTTTTCCCACAACGTGTCTTCTATATGACAAGAATTCCATAACGGTTACGGAACAGATTTTAACTTTTACCCACTGTTGAACAACATTTTAAGCCAACATGACGTAAGATCTGTTTCATTCAGCATTTCAAATTTTGTGGCTATGTACGCCACAGTTAAATAGCAATCAAACAAATATACACCTATCTGTGATGTCATGTAATGATGTCACAGGTTGCCTCGAATGCTTTCTGCAGCCTAAACTAAATAAATTAGCAGGAACTAGGCAGGAGGCAATTTATTTGGTATTTCAAGCTGCAAATAAAGTGCATACGGCTAAAAATCCATCTTCTTCTACAAATTAAACATTGCGATGACGTCATTTAAGATGTCATTTTTGTGACGTCATTTTGAGACTGAAAATCGCGAAAACAACTTTGGTAACAAGCATTTTCGTTTTCAGCAGGTCAAATTACCTTAGAAAATTCCTGTTACCAACTTTTACTAAGAAATGCCTCATAACTTTCAAATTTCATGAAAGTCGTCTAGTCTATGCCTCCAAAGTTTTCCAGATATACACGCAATCGAATTCCACCAAAAAGTCGTTCCACGTGCCATCGAGTTCACCACAAAATCAGACTTCATGGTTCAAAATTGCAATCATCGGCGATACAAACATCACAACAACATCAATATACTTAGCCGTACAAACGTTATACAATTCAGCAAAGCCATTGGGAGCTGCGCTCAAAAAGCCAAGACTCTTGTTATGACTGTAGAGTTTAGGACGAACAATCTTCCTCTTATCATGATATCAGAACTAGGCCAACTGTACTGACTTTAGTATACGCTTGTGCTGGCGCAGCTGGCGTCCCGCAGGTTTGTGGTTGCGAAAGATCTAATTTAAGTGCTAGTCGCCTGCAGGAGAATCGGCAAATCAAACATGACAACATCGGTTGTTTGATATTTAACACAACTGTGAAAATCAAAGATCTCTTCGAGATTCGACTATTTTGCATGGAGTATGCGTTGGGGAAATGTTAGTATTGAAAGCGATTTGCGCTGCATTAACCCTGGCGTATCTAATCGAACCCAATCGAACACCAATCGTTCAATTGCCGAACTCAATCGAACACAATCGAACTCACAATAAAATTTTGCCAATCGAACACAATCGAACATTTGATTACCGAACGATCAGTAATCGAACTCAATCCAATCGAACGTTCGATTACCGTACCCTTGTTCGATAGGACAATATTCACATCGCATGATAGGCACGTGGTCTGTAGAAATTCAGTCTTAAGGTCAAATCACTGCTAGCTTTCCCCTTCCCTTTTCACCCGGCTTTCAGTAAAAATGTCGAAAACGTCAGGAAGCTACATCCAAGGAGACCCGGGAGGACACTGCACGTATCAAGATTTCGTGTAGTGTAAAAGGCTACCAAGAATGTTGGTTCAGTGAAGATGTGGGAGAAGAGTTTCTCATCTATAAGAAGATTGGCTCCAATCTTTCTGTCTGTCTTTCTGTCTGTTTACAATCACATCGAATATAATCATATAAGCCATTTCCTATCAACACTCACAGTACATCCGGGAGTACATGAGTATCAGTCGTTGACACTGACTTTGTTCTGTTCTGTTTCAACAATTATATTCAGTATGAAGTTATTTTTCTTTATTCCCATTAAATAAAGGCTGATAGTGACGATACCCTACGCGTTTTACTAGTTTCCGGTGTCAAGAGATACCGTCCGAACAAAATTGCATCGGATTAGTTTGATTTTGTTCGATTGGTTCAATTGGTTCGAAAATCGAACTCACAGCAAAATACATGTTCGATTTTGTTCGATTGCCGAACCCAATCAGACACCAATCGTTCGATTGAGTTCGATTGGATTTTTGTTCGATCTTGTTCGATTAGATACGCCAGGATTAACCCATTGACTCACAGTCCAGAAGGCTTTTATTAGCGCGCACCCACCCCCCAAAAAATTCCTGGCTCCTTTACGGCATTTAACACAAACGTGCGAGTGGGAAAAATATACCATATGCGTACTAAATTCAGACAAATAATTCCTTTCTGAAATAAACTTTTATTACAACTAGACACGCTGAAAGACCAATTCATGATTTGAAATGTTAATTATCAAACCAAACTTGAAGACGGTGAAAAAAATTTCTTCACCTCCGCGCGTCATTTTAAATACTCTCTGTCGACCGGCATACATTGCGCGCCTTACCCGAGGTTTCGTAGGCTACGAAACCTCCATTGTTGAGTTGTGGATCATTTCGCTCTTCAATCCTTTATAATCCGAGGCATCTATCGCGACTTTTCGACAGCTATTGCTATTAATGAAAAGATTGATTATCGTTCTTTACATCGAGGCCAATATTTCGTCGTAAATTGCTTGTTTGTTACATGTGCGAGAAGCTAAACAACGGCCGGTCCGCGATGCGGTTTTGGTCATGCACGGCGGTTGCGAGGAACCGCCGGTGGAAGGCCTTGACTTTGACCTGAACCTCTTCTGAAGATATTTATAAGAGAAAATCTGCCAGGAATCAGTGGAGAGCCAAAAAAGATGCCATCGGAAACAAGACAGAAGGGGAAAATGCTCCTGTTTGTTGCAGTACGTGACACTGAATCGCTGCTGAATGGTCCTGAATTATTCAGATAATTTCCTTTCGCATTGCCAGTAGATCCTTCCAGGTTAGCTTTTATGAGATCATTTGAAATTTATTTTGGTGGTAAGTGCTTTCTTTGCTGTGTTTCCTCCTTGTAATGGCAACCTTTTATTGCAAAAGATATCGAGCTGAAAATATTTGAAAGTGTGTACGTGACCAGTTATCGGAACAAACTCCATTGGGATTTCACATCGTGGTATGCAAATCGCCAAGAAATATTTATTTCTCTTGTTCTACATGTTGGCTTGGAAAGTATTTTAAGCACACTCAGTACTGTATATATATTCTGTATGCTTCTGAAAACAAATAAAAAACAAATTTTATAGTATACATTGAGTTGTTTTCAAATGACGCGTACGGCGACCAGAGCTTGTAGTTTGCGACCCCACAACGCAAGGTCATAATTTCAAAATGAAGTAGTTGTTAACCAAATGACCTGAAAAGCAAACATTTTATTACTCCTCTACCGACAAATTTTATTTTAGGTCGCCAAATGCCTCAAATCGTTTTTATTTTCAAACGATTTTCTTTCGCGACAGAATCAAAACAATAACAAACGCTCGCAATGTATGCCGGTCGACAGAGAGTCTTTAACAACTCGCAAAAACACGAACTCTTTCTACAAAATATAACACTAGTTCAAAACACTCTGGTGAAAGGTAGGTTTTCTTTCTTTACAACTGTCACTGACATTTATTTAACCACCAGTGGTATTATCTTGGTACAGAAAAGCGGTAATTGGGGATAATAATTTGCGAATCATGGTGCCGTGAGATAGCGGAAAACTACTGAATTCCTTCCACAAAATTAACGCTCAGGTTGCTTTTTATGCTATCCATCACTATAACTAATAACAAAAAAATACTTGTTTGCATTTTCCGAAGTACTGTAGTAAATCTTTGTATGTGAAAGGTCGTAAACTGAACACAATTATTAAATAAACAACAACGCGATGGTAAGTCGGCCGCACGCTGCATATCAGATGTCACCATGTGCTTTTCAAATCAATACGCTTCAGAAGCCTAAAATTCCAAACGTAAACTGAGCAAATGAAAGAAACTTGAAGGAAGTTTTGTTTTAGATTGATTCTCATTTCAAGATGTAGCTACTAATGTATCAAAGCTTCAAAATTCTGCATATTTTTGAAGCCGTGAGATTCTGCATTATTCACGCCAAAGCGTCAGTTAAATTTTAGCCCGACGGCTTTTTGCAGTCAATTTTTCACTAAGTGGCTTTACCGATCCTTCTAAAAATTCCATTTAAGTTCGAAGCAATATTGTGCATTACCATTTTCCTGTCTGAAGTCTTGAGAAGCTGCATTAAGTCGTGATCAAGTCCGTGAATTGTGGTCAAAACAAAAGATTGCGTGACGAGCTAAAAATACTTCTTTCAATAGCAATAGAAAATAGCATTGGCCAATATCCTCTGACAATAAAGATTCGCAGCAGCTTTAAAGCATGTAAAACCAAGCGATTCAATCGATGAATAGCACAGATCTTTGAAAAATACCTACCTGTAGTTTGCAAAAGGCTAGACAGGCTAAATGACGAGCGACGCGTGAAAATAACACTTCGGGATCGAGAAGTGCTGACGCATTCCTATCCAATGACGTTTTTATCGCCCACAGCGAAAAGTATTCCCTTGACAAATTAAAACAGTCCCTTGAGAGTATACAAAAATGTGGGTCAGAGAGTGCCAATCAAATGCCCCCAATTCTTACCATTTTTCTTGTACCAAGCAAAATAGTCGAAAAAATAATTAGAAGGAAAGCTTCCAAACAAATTGCTTTAACAAAGACGAACAACAATGCTCCCATGCAGTAGTTTTCCGATCGACGATATTCATTTCACCATTTAACTAAAGACTTTAAAGTCTAAAATGTACCATCTTCGGTTCTAAACATACTGGGTTTTAATTTTCGCTGAGCTGTTGTCGTGCTTACTTGCACGTTACTTAGATTTTAGGGCCGTGAAAATGGCTGTTACTTCGAGAAAGATGGTAAAACGAAGCGCACACTGAAATATATTTTTCCCGATCAGCAAAATCACAACAGAGCTAGCCTGCGAGCAGGCTCTCCGAGGGAAAAAAAGCCGTCGATGGATTAGTTTTAGCCTGCGAATACAGCCGCCTCTCACTCGCTCCCGCTACTACGTGCGAAACGCGAGGAGAAATGCCAAACCGGCCGGGAGCGATGAGAGGCGGCTGTATTCGCAGGCTAGATTAGTTTAGGAATTAATACGTAAAAATATTCGTTTCATGGCCAGTTTTTTTCGCTAAACTGTTGTCATTCATAGTTAGACGTAACCTTGATTTTAGAGCCGTAAAAATGGCTTTTCCTTAGAGAACAATGGTAAAACGAAGAGCAAAATCACAACAGAGCCGTACACGGATTTGATACATAGAAATTCAAGTGACAACCGGAAATGAATTGAATTGGTGTCCGCTTATCACGCTGTGCGAGGGTGAAAATCTGCGAAAAAAAGCGTTTGTGTAGGTCTTATCTTCTTTCGCGCGTATTATCGTCCTGCGTTCCACGTAGGAAAAGCCTAAAACTCAGGTTAATTTATCACAAAAATCGATAGCGAAACACAATGAAGCTTTTAAAATCATGTAAGTGCGAGAGAGGGGGGGGGGGGGGGGGGGATTATAAGCGGATGTAATTTTTTTTTTCACGTAGATGGGCCGAACAGCGGCTGGAAATCGAGCCTAGCCTATGACCGGAGAAGCTTATAAACGGTGGGGGGACGGGGGGGGGGGCTTATAACCGGAATTTTACGGTATACTGTAAGCTTGTGGTATACTGTGGTTAGCTTTTACAGTTTTTACTACCGATTGCTTGCGATTAGTTTTCACTCGTGATCTCGCTAACTTGTCAAAGAAGAATAGTGCCGTTCACCTGACAGTATATAATATGATAAAACAAGATGAAATTCAATTTGAAATGTGTAATTCCAAATAATGAAAATACTACCAATACAGATTGCCGAGGATCAAGGGTACTACACTCGTTTCAAATTCTATAAACTATATAAAAAACAGCAAATTTGATGACCCTCACGCAATGCATGCAGAAGCGATGACGTTTCACAAGGGGTCTTTAATAATTTTCGGGACATTTGTCAAAAAATTAAGGTTAATAAAAGTAGCTGACAACTTCTGTGCTGAGTGACTGTTCAACAAAAGTTGCGTTATCTTGGCGTGACATCCGATATAAGATATACAATGCAAGGTCAAACGCTGTCTTGAAATTCCTTACACCTTCTGTTTTAAAAGAATGGAAAGATTTCTGTTTACTAAATCTTATAGAACGCATCATATAATTTCTCTCTTTCGTTTACGCTTTAAATTAGTCCTTTCTAACTGCCCAGGAGCATTTTGCTTTGAGTTCTACGCGACGATTTCTTGTTGAGTTGACTAGATTCCTTTCCCAGTCCTATTCGGTTCGGTCCATACAACAGACAACAGATCCCGTCCACTCGCACGAAGACATTAAGCGATGACGTCATCTCTTAAAAAACAGTCGTGGGCTCATAGGGCCCTTTGATTTGTTAAGTTATCTCGGTCATTGTTCTGCAGAGACCAATGAAACTTGGCAGACAAATAGTTACACAAGTAACACACCTACAGCTGTAAAAAAATTATGTTACCATGGCAACTCACTCTGTTCCAGTTCCCATCAATTTGTTTTTAATATTTTAGAATTTTTCAGTTCGGAAAAATTAAACCCAGGCAAGACGTCTACCAAATCTATTGATATGCTTGCCTGATCTCGCATGTAAAGCATTATTTACAAATATTAAAAAAGAATGCTAGAATTGGGCACAGATCTGGAACCTAGTATGTTGTCATGGTAACTGAGTTGTAAAGTTAATATTGTGAAACATAACTTGCAGAGTGTTACTGCAGAGAATCAGAGACTTTCAATACAAATTGGCTGAGATATCACTTTCTTCGTATTTAGTCAAAATTTGGTTGAGTCTATGTCTATGACGTCATTATTTTACTAATTTGCATATTTTAAAAACTTGAATGTCTCTGGGAAGAAAAGAGATATTGGAAAACAGTAAACGGCATTTTTCTTCTCATAGAGAGTACTTGTGTAACACGCGTGGCACCAGGTATATGTGTGGTTCGGCTGCATTCCGGTCATTCCAAACTGTAAGATTACATTAAAATTCCAAAATATAAGATTAAATTAAAATTCCTTACATTCTGGCGGTTTTATCAAACTACAGTCCAGGTTGAGAGTATTTAAAGGATTCAAGTAAAATACGGGCATTGCTCTAGGGTTCTTATAATAACATTCTAAGCTTTGCAACAAGAGTCTAGCCGGTGTGAAAAGCTGTTTTAGAAAGTCTTTTAATTTTGAAAAGTTTCACATACAGGTACTGAAAATTTTCACTCAACAAAAAACCGCGTAGAAAAAGAACAAAATACACCATGTTAGTTAGAAAAGACTCGTACAAAGTATAACCGAAAAAGAGAAATTATATTCGATGCGTTCTCTTTGATTTGAAAAACAGAAATGGCTATCATTCTTTACAACAGATTGCCCCCGGGGATTGACCTGACTCACACATGTATCGAATATCGTGATATAAATGCCATGCTACGATATAATGCAACTTTTATTGAGCGACAAAAAGAAATATTTTAATATTTCTTTTTATTATTCATTACCTTATTATAGGAAATTAACGCTCGTGTTAATTAAGGTATTGGATATTAACGCTTCATGAAATTAACGCGAATTTGGTTAATTTCCTATAATAAGGTATTTTTGTTAATTGTTTATCGCCTTGCCCATTTTCGTTATCTTGGGCACTATAACAAGCCATGTGAAAGGCCTCAAGCAAGCAATTAAAAGACACGAAAAGCGATCAGTTTCAAATGAAGCTTTATAAAGGTGACACGAGGCAGGCCGAAAGCGCCTTTTGATTACTATTTAGTATCACTCTCTATTTTCACCCATCATTCGTATTTCGCCGGCTTCGCCGATCAAAACTTTATTCATCAAAAATATACATAATATATAGCGATGTTAAAGGCAACCTCCACTCTTGGGAAAAGTTGACGTTGAATTGTTTGAAATAATTCCTAATTTCCAAATTTTACAAGACAAACAATAGGGGGAGCCATAACACGTCATAAAATCCAAAATGGCGGTGCGCTGAAAACTTAAAAGCCACAAACTTTTCCATTTATTGTTATTATTAAATGTTATTTCTCCCTTGACCTGTAAAATTTGGAATTTTGGCATCATTTCAAACAATTCAACGTCAACTTGTTGTAAGAGTGGAGGTTTCCTTTAAATAATACAGTTTCTTCAAGATGCATTTACTTATCAGTTATAGCGGAATATTTGGACATTTATCATTAGGGAACGGACCATTAGAAAAGTGATGGAGGGGGATTTTTAGCTTGATTTTTTAGACTTGGAAGGCCCATTGCCTGTGCAAGAATTTTTTATTGACTGGAGCCCTATGCACGATCTTGAGAAAGTCTGATTCACGCACAATTTCCTGTTGAATTAATGAAAAACAGGGTTACTTTGTTTATTAAATACATAACTTGTATTTTAACGTTACTTTGCATTTTAAAGTTTATTTTATGACATAAAATATCTTTTTTATAATATTCACTTTTAAATTTACTGAGGGAGATTTCAAAAGTAAATAACAGCTTCTAGTGAAACATTGTGTAAATAACATACTTGTCAGGCCCGTAGGAACTAATTTTGAGGCGAGGGGGCCAAAATTTTAGCAGTGATGTGAAATAAAATGGGCCAGAAGCCCAATTCTGTAGGAGGGTACAGGCGCATGCATCCCCGGGAAAATTTTGAAAATCTATCCGCGTTCTAATGCCATTTTTTGCCAATTTTCCCAATTTTCGAGAAGAATTATAATTCTGGTTTAATATCAAAACTGTGCGGTCAATCTTGTGCATGAATTTTTTGTGTGTGTTTTTCTTTGCATGAATTTTTCTTCGGAAATTTTCCCTTCATGATTATTTTTTTGTGTTTGTTTTCCCACCCTCACCTCGCCCCTCCCGCCCATCATCTTTCTAATGGTCCGACCCTAAACGTTTCTTAATTTAAGTTCTGATAGCCTATTTTGTACACACGAGAAGCTAGAACCAAAGCCATGAAGCGCAGACAACGCGCCTGAATAAAGACTCATCATGTCAATCAGCAACACGTTAAGTAGTCTTTTTTCGGAGTTTATCGTCATTGATTCCAACGTTAAATGTTTAGTTAGCTAGTTAAAACTTACTTTAATTTACCAAACTCAAATGTCACGTTATCTCCAATCAGCATGAACGGTGCCCACTCGCAAACCTTGGTAAAGCCGTTATCTCTCATCCACTTCATGGCCTCATGAAAAGATTCACTGGCACTCTTCCCACGAACAAGGTGCTCGTAGAAACGACGCATCAGATGCTCTGTTGCACTGTCTTGTATGGCCCACAATGCCACCAGTACTGACCGTGCACCAGATCCTAAGAATGCTCGAGCGATTCCAACCACTCCCTCGGCACGAACCTGTCCACGTCCACTGTGACAGCAACTAAGTACCACCAACTTAGCTCGCAGTCGTACTTTCGAAATGTCAGACATTGTCAATAAGTACTCTTCCTCTTTTGGAATCTTTCTGGTAGGGCGTAGAGGGGAAAGAGCAATCTCTCCTCTTTCGGCATTACCATGTGCAGCAAAATGTATCAGACTAACTGAATGCAACCTTCCAAGTACCGCCTGCTTGGTTGCGCATTCTCCTATCAAGGGCTGTACGCCCAGTAGTTCTGCAATCATCTCTGCTTCCTTTCTTGCACAAGGTAATGGTGAAAAGGTTTTACGACATCCATTGTAACGCACCCGGCCAACCTCAGGATCACCCACTATCAGTGCACCAGTTTGACTGTGATAGTCTGATGGACTGTCCTGAATGAGCTTGAGAGTCGACAATGAAGGAATTATGCGGATCCTGAAAGTCTCTGATAAATACTTCCCACATTTATCTCTTAACGCTGCAAACGGAACTTGATTTAACGACCGATCAGGAACAATGATGATTTCCGGCTCCTCAAGTAAGTCAGCCACAGGAGCGATGAGCATTCTGTAACACAAAGAAATGCTCGATTCCGCATTTTGACTTTCTTCATCGTCATCCTCTATGAGTCGGCAAGCTACGGGGCTCTCTTCCTGGCATGGTTTCAGTTTTGACTCAATGTCATTTAACGATCGATCTTCGCAATCCTCCTCCGGTAAAGTGCCAAAGCTGCGAAAGCATTTGGTAAAAAAATCATCAAAACTGTCAGTTAATCCGCCGGCAGCAAGATTTTTGTTTATTTTTAGTGTACGGAAATAAATGACTCCGCAGGTTTTGATAATCCACAGAAACAAATCTTGAACATAATAAGAAATGTACAGGCAAGAACAATTACTTTCTTTTCTCAGAATGTTTTCAATGCCAATCCACGATTGCGGATTAGCTGAGATTTGCGTTTCAACAGAGTACTGAGTCGCCATCAAGTCTGCTAGAGCTCTAGCCCGAGTTAGCTCTAAAACATAAAGAGCATTGTTAGGAAATCCAGAAAAACAAAAGAACGCACTGAGAGTCCGATAGGGAAAATCGTGAACGTCTAAAAGCGATATTTTAAACTGATCGTTGTCTTTCAAAAACCCACGCAAATCTTCGCTTTTATTAACACACAAACGCAGACAGTCAAATGCTTCCTTCATCTTTTCTTGGGATAACTTTAAAACTGTGAGGTTAGAAAGAAGTTGAAGCTCTGAGTGAAGGTCTTTAATATCTTTACTAATTGAAAGTGCCGTCTCAAAATAACGTTCGGCCATGACATAGTCACCAAAAGATTTAAACAAATTTCCTAAGTTTCCGTAATCTGCTGCTTCTCCCTCTTTGTCATCAATTGCAACTCTGATCGCAAGTGCTTTCTCAAGATATTCTCTAGCTTTGTCATATTCGCCAATGTACTGAAACAAAGTTCCTAAGTTTCCGTAAGATGATGCTTCCCCTTTTCTGTCACCAATTTCAATTCTGATCGCAAGTGCTTTCTCAAGATATTCTTTAGCTTTGTCATATTCGCCAAGTGAGATGAACGCAGCTCCTAGGTTTCCGTAATCTGTAGCTTCTCCTTCTCTCTCGCCAATTTCAATTTTGATCGCAGCTGCTTTCTCGAAATATTCTCTAGCTTTGTCATATTCACCAAGGGATTGAAAAACAGTTCCTAAGTTTCCGTAAGATGAAGCTTCTCCCCCTTTGTCACCAATTTCAACTATGATTGCAAGTCCTTTCTCAAGATATTCTCTAGCTTTGTCATATTCACCAACGGATTGAAACACAGTTCCTAAGTTTATGTAAGATGATGCTTCTCCTTTTCTGTCACCAACTTCAATTATGATGGCAAGTGCTTTCTCATGATATTCTCTAGCTTTGTCGTATTCACCAAGAGATTGAAACACAGTTCCTAAGTTTCCGTAACATGATCCTTCCCCTGCTCTGTAACCAATTGCAACCATGATTGCAAGTGATTTCTCGTAATATTCTCTAGCTTTGTCATATTCACTAACGGATTGAAACACAGCACCTAAGTTTAAGTAAGATGATGCTTCTCCCCCTTTGTCACCAATTTCAACTATGATTGCTAGTGCTTTCTCATGATTTTCTCTAGCTTTGTCATATTCACCAACGGATTGAAACACGGTTCCTAAGTTTCCGTAAGATGATGCTTCTCCATTTCTGTCACCAATTTCAATTTCGATGGCAAGTGCTTTCTCAAGATATTCTCTAGCTTTGTCATATTCACCGAGGGATTGAAACACAGTTCCTAAGTTTCCGTAATCTGTTGCTTCTCCCTGTTTGTCACCAATTTCAATTTTGATCGCAAGTGCTTTCTCAAGATATTCTCTAGCTTTGTCATATTCACCAAGGGATTGAAACACAGTTCCTAAGTTTCCGTAACATGATGCTTCTCCATTTCTGTCACCAATTTTAATTTTAATCGCAAGTGCTTTCTCAAGATGTTCTCTAGCTTTGTCATATTCACCAAGGGATTGAAACACAGTTCCTAAGTTTCCGTAATCTGTTGCTTCTCCCTCTTTGTCACCAATTTCAACTCTGATCGGAAGCGCTTTCTCGTAATAGTCTCTAGCTTTGTCATATTCACCAAGGGATTGAAACACAGTTCCCAAGTTTCCGTAAGATGATGCTTTTCCTTCTCTGTCTCCAATTTCAATTTTGATCGCAAGTGCTTTCTCGAGATATTTTTTTGCTTTGTCATATTCACCGACGGATTGAAACACAGTTCCTAAGTTTCCGTAATCTGTTGCTTCTCCCTCTTTGTCACCAATTTCAACGCTGATAGCAAGTGCTTTCTCATAATATTCTCTAGCTTTGTCATATTCACCAAGGGATTGAAACACAGTTCCCAAGTTCCCATAAGATGATGCTTTTCCTTTTCTGTCACCAATTTCAATTTTGATCGCAAGTGCTTTCTCGAAATATTCTCTTGCTTTGTCATATTCACCGACGGATTGAAACACAGTTCCTAAGTTTCCGTAACCTGTTGCTTCTCCCTCTTTGTCACCAATTTCAATTTTGATCGCAAGTGCTTTCTCAAGATATTTTTTTGCTTTGTCATATTCACCAACGGATTGAAAAACAGTTCCTAAGTTTCCGTAACCTGTTGCTTCTCCTCGTCTGTCACCAATTTCAATTTTGATCGCAAGTGCTTTCTCAAGATATTCTTTTGCTTTGTCATATTCACCGATGGATTGAAACACAGTTCCTAAGTTTGCGTAAGATGATGCTTCTCCTCGTCTGTCACCAATTTCAATTTTGATCGCAAGTGCTTTCTCAAGATATTCTTTTGCTTTGTCATATTTACCGACGGATTGAAACACAGTTCCTAAGTTTGCGTAAGATGATGCTTCTCCTTGTCTGTCACCAATTTCAATTTTGAGCGCAAGTGCTTTCTCAAGATATTTTTTAGCTTTTTCATATTCACCGACGGATTGAAACACAGTTCCTAAGTTTCCGTAATTTGTTGCTTCTCCCTCTTTGTCACCAATTTCAATTAATATCGCACGTGCTTTTTCAAGATATTTTTTACCTTTGTCATATTCACCGACGGATTGAAACACAGTTCCCAAGTTTCCGTAAGATGATGCTTCTCCTTTTCTGTCACCAATTTTAATTTTGATCGCAACTGATTTCTCAAGATATTCTATTGCTTTGTCATATTCACCAAGGGATTGATACACAGTTCCTAAATTTGCGTAATTTGTTGCTTCTTCTTTTCTGTCACCCATTTCAATTTCGATTGCAAGTGCTTTCTCAAGATATTCTCTTGCTTTGTCATATTCACCAACGGATTGAAACACAGTTCCTAAGTTTCCGTAAGATGATGCTTCTCCTTTTCTGTCACCAACTTCAATTATGATGGCAAGTGCTTTCTCATGATATTCTCTAGCTTTGTCATATTCACCAAGAGATTGAAACACAGTTCCTAAGTTTCCATAAGATGATGCTTCTCCTTGTCTGTCACCAATTTCAATTTTGATCGCAAGTGCTTTCTTATGACATTCTCTTGCTTTGTTAAATTCACCGACGCATGGATTGAAACACAGTTCCTAAGTTTCCGAAAGATGATGCTTCTCCTTGTCTGTCACCAATTTCAATTTCGATCGCAAGTGCTTTCTCAAGATATTCTCTTGCTTTGTCATATTCACCGACGGATTGAAATACCGTTCCTAAGTTTCCGTAAGATGATGCTTCTTCTTTTCTGTCACCAATTTCAATTATGATCGCAAGTGCTTTCTCATAATATTCTCTAGCTTTGTCATATTCACCAAGGGATTTAAACACAGTTCCTAAGTTTGCGTAAGATGATGCTTCTCCTTTTCTGTCACCAATTTTAATTTTGATCGCAAGTGCTTTCTCAAGATATTCTCTAGCTTTGTCATATTCGCCAAGATTATAAGACATAATTCCAAATTGTCCATAAGTGTATCCTTCTCCTGTTGTATTGTCTGTGTCTTTCATGATATTGATCGCTCTATGATAACATTCTCCTGCCTCTGCATATTTACACTGGCGTTCATAGATGTTGGCTAGTAAAATTGTTATACTTCCTTCCATTTCTAGTTTGCCAAAAAGTTTTATATTTCCGGGTACTTCATTATTTAGGAAGATCAAACATTCTTTACATAACTCGATGGCTTTTAAAGCACGACCAGTGTTGGCAAGGAACTCAGCAACAACTAAGGCTACCAAGATTGTTTGAACGACTTGTAAAATGTCAGCTATGTTGTTCATAACGACCTCTTCTGTAAGGCTTGTAGAAAAATAAAAATAAAATTATATCATTACTTAATTATGCTTTTGTTTCATGGAGAGAAACTTAGTAATCCAAACTGATCGCTGATTTATAATTTCAATTATAATTTCTATTTCGTTATTGCGGCAGTAATCTAGCAGAGGATGAGTAAAACACTTTGTGCTGTTAGCAAGAAGTACGCGAAGGTGACCTGAAATGCGAAATAAAATTCTTCCCATTATTAGCGGAGCTCCTGCGCGCGAAGCGCGCCAGCGGAGCACCATGGGTAAGAATTTTTGGTAAACCCATGAGGCTGAGAAAATTTGGTGCGTACGCCCGTCCGCCCGCCCGCGCTTACAGACTCTCGCGGACGGGGAGTGGAGTCCCAAGGCAGCCCGACCGTGCGTGGGGGAGGGGGAGAATTGGCTGAGGGAGATGGGAGCAGATAAATGCCATCTCTACTAAACAGGGCTTACAACTTTGACATCCATGTTATGGTCAATTGACAGCTGTCAAAACAGGATATCCGCTGACCAGTATCACGTGGTCATATCGCGGGCTCACATGTGGAGCTCATCGAGTTCACGTGTTTTTGTGAAGTTGACCGCTGACCAGATGATGGATTTCTAGTTGATCGCGGGCTCAAGTCCTAGTTTTTTTACAATTTTTTTGATCATCGCGTTAATTCAGATTTAAATAAAGGGCGAAGTTAATAACCGAGGAGCTCAGCTTTTATTCTTGACTATATCCAGTTTTTTCTCATGTTAAAAAAATGATCTGGACATTTCATTTCAACTTAAACGAAGTGATTGTATGAAAAGGCGGTAAACTCGTTTGCTCGTTTTTCACTGTTGAATTGAAAGACGGGAAGAAAGCGTACTGGAGGGATGCTGGAGAACATAGCTTTTCGTGAATATTTCTCGCTTTATTTACTTATCTACAGCATGGAAAGTTATGCCAAGTGATTTAGGATAACTTCTTAACGGGAAGATTCGAAATAATTGTCGACCTGAACATGATATATCAGAATACGAGTCAAAAACAGCGAGAGTTGAAGCACTCTCTTCGGTTCCTGTGGCTCACCAAGACTGGAAAATTAACTGAGCTATTATAAAAGTGTGCTCAGAGCCGGTCAAGTTGACTGAAGTGGCGGATAAAAGACTGTTAAAAGCTACACCGAAAAGGAAGAAAGATATTGATCTTCGCTGATAATTCAAATTATGTATATGTCCGTGGTGTGAGATTATTATGAACATTGGCCGAAACTACCGTTTTCGTTGCTTGGTCTCCGATGTTATTTGGCTGGTTTGAAAGCTTTGCCCTGCAAAATTTAGAAGCCTTCTCAAAATATGAGGTAACAATCGTAAATGTAAACATTTTGTTATCATAATCTGTTTATACTTCATTTATGAGCGAATTCGATGTTGTGTCGGTTTTCAGATCTTCCCGTCAATTATAAGCTTAAATTTCGTTAAAACGGCTGCTTTCAAACCTCTTAGCTTTAATCACTTTTGTACACTACACTACACCTATTAAATGTTTCGTTTCAAATATTGTGTTTTTTTTAGTTAGTGGAGTTAACTGTGAGATTCATCGTTGGATTTTGAAAAGAATATTCAATTATATATTGAGCTCCACGGATCAAAAAACATGATTTCGCGCGCTGCATCCCGCAAACAAATCAAAGCAAAAAACGAGTAAACTTTCGGCAACGATACTTTACACCAACAATTAATGATAAAATTTTAGATTCATAAACTAGTATTTACGCCGGTTTTTATATTACGAGTTGCCTGTGGCTGGGTGAGTGAGTTCAGACTTTTCCCAACGTACATTTGCCTGTCTGAAACGAAGGAAATTCATTCACTTCTCTGCATAAAATTCTCTAGGGTATTTAGCAATGTGTACGATAAAACATGAAGCGTAGTAATCATGCAACCAAAGCAAGATGTTCAAAATTACATTGTAAGCTTATTAGACAACGACCACCACTTCGTAAATCACAATCTGTCACAATTCTTACACAAAAAACTGCTTAAAAATGACTTAAACCGGCTCCCAATGAATTTGCTGAGTTAGTTTTTCCGCTGTGATTTTCTTTGTTGTGGCGTGAGTTCATTTTGTTTAGCCGCGAGTTCACTTTGTTCGGTGCCTTGAGTTGATCTTTTTGCCTTGAGTTGAACTTTTTGCCTTGACTGTTTTGAAGTAAATCAAAACAAATTTCTTCGCCTTCATCAAGATCCTTTTTACATTGAATAGCCCTTAGAGTTATGAAAAGTCTTTACACTAAAATTTGACGTGTGCGCCTACGTCCGTACGTGCATGAGGAACCCGATAAAGTGCAGCGACATGTACCTATATTTTGGGAAACAGTGCAAACTCAAGCAAAAGAATAATAAATAGGAGCTCCGCTTTTAGGCCTGCCTAAATCTATATATTATATGTTGTTCCCTTTTGATCTTGACTCTCAGTGGTACATACGTAGGGTCAAAAAGGCTATCCAAATGCTTATTTGTAAGGCTTTTCAACATAAAGAAGAATGGCGTTATTTTTAAATATCTTCTTTCGTTTTAGAGATAGTTAGGTTTTTGTATTACGCAAATGAGGAAAGTGATGACGTTATTAATTGTTCTACAAAAAGATAAATCACTGAGTTAAAAAGCGGTGTTCTTCAAATTTGGCACAATTAATGTACATTACAAAAGACACAAAATAATATACGTTTTCCGTTGCCATGGCTACATTTTTGCCGTAAAGACTTATTTTTATAAATACTGACATTCCCATTTCACGCTTAAACAAAGCTGATACACTCCCAACAAGCTCAAGGGGAGAGTTAAGGTAATATGGGTACCACGTGTGTTCCACTCCAGACCCTCTATTCCACTTCAAAAAGTTGCGAATTGAAATATGTGGTTTATAACAGAAGGAGACTGGAGCCAAAAATGTTGCCATGGCAACGGCGCAACGGGTGCCATTTTATGATAGACATTTATGGTGCCAAGTTTGAATAACACCACTCTGATATTTTAAAGGGACATGGTCAGCTTTGTGGCCGCGCTGACCTGGACCCTAGTTTTCTCACTTTGAAAAAAGTCCACCTCAACCCGAAATCAAAAATACGCTTCAAGTACATCTCAAAATCCGCTTCAATCTTCCCAGTGTCTTACTCGATTTTCCATCCTTTACTGAAAACCTGTTTCTCAGTGTCCTTTTGGTCATACTATGCTATTACTTTATCATATTTGGTTAAAAACAGTATGGATCGCGTCTCCGAAAGAACATGAAAAGAAGAGGTGGGAAGCGTGAAAGCGCCGGGCGGAAAGAATCGCCCGCGTTGACCAAAATAATGAAAGAAATTAACCAAAAACATTGGACAGCAAATCACCATTATATATGTTTGCAAAATAGCGTTTCTCGACCTGGCAAAAGGTCCGTTCAGTTTGTAAACGATTCGAACTTGGCGTCATCAGGCTGCTCGATTTGGAGCTCAAACGAATACAACAACACAACAAATAATGTTATAAGCTCTACTTTAATTCTTCAATATCATTAGGAATGATGACCTGCCTGTTCAATTTCACATAACAACTGAGTCCAGTTTCAATGCCTGCATTTTAATTTGAATAATTTCAACTACAGCACGAGCAAATACAAACGCGGCGCGGCGAAATAAAAACAATACACACTTTGATGTAACGATACATACTTTGATGCATCGTACGGCGCTAGAAAAAAGATCCTGAGATTCGCACAAACAACATGCCAACTCACAGAAAGAGTGAAAGTTGTAAAAGGAAATTATAAAAGCAAAACATCCGATCGAAAGCAGAAATGACCGCGATCACTTGTGTTTCTCACCTCTACTGAATAATATTTCTTCGACTTCAGAGGCATTCGTTGACACTAGCCTTTCCCTGTACACGTCCATCGGCAAATTCTCCTGGTTTCAATAAAATCAGTGTTCTAATAATGTAACATGTATATAACCACTACTTTGATTCGCAAATACTTCGATTCGACAAGGTTTGTTGATGCGCTTTTCAGTTTCCGTTCTTCGCTCGCGCGTCTTGTGATGAAGTGTGACATGCAAATTAGCTATGAAATGGTATCTAATGCGCATGTGCACCAGCTGACCGTGTTCCTTTAAGAGATATCCTTGATTCAGTGTTTGATCTTTTCGTGGAACAATTTATGACGTCATTACTTCCCTCATTTCCATAATACAAAAACATAAATGTCTCCAAATCGAAAGAAGACATTTCTAAAAGGAAAACGCCATTCTTCTTGGTTTTTTTTTTAAACCTTTAAAATAAGTGGTAATTATTGTTTACTTCATAGGCACTTTAAATAGATTAATAAGAATATGTGTGCGTGGGACCTACTTCAAAAATTGTCACTATCAACAAGGAGAAAGATTTGGTAGAAAATATTTAGAATCAGCTAGATCACCAACTTCAGCGAGAAAACCAATTCCGTTAAAACTCTAAGAGAGATCGTAAATAAACAAGTTGAAAAGTAATTTTAATAATAATAATAATAATAATAATAATAATAATAATAATAATAGTAATAGCAATAATAATAATAATAATAATAATAATAATAATAATTCCCAAGTCGAATACTCAAAGAAAGATTTTTTGAGCTTTGAACGGGAGTCATATCCATGCCCTTCCAGATACCAGTTGACTTGCGATGAGCGAGGTCATGTATTAGATTCTTATGTGCGACACATATCCTTCCATAACTGCAAGGCTCAATATGTCGAAATGATAAATGTGAATAATTGATAAGTGAAATGGTGACATGGATAAAGTGAAACAAGGAGCGTTCTGAAGGTTATGGGTTCGAATCCTGTTGGGGAAGTCAGAACATCTTTTTTCTGAGTATTCGACTTGAGAACGCTTCTTCATTCATTTCACTTTATCCATGTCACTATTTCCAGTATCAATAATAATCCAATTTGATAAGAGACACATCTCAGTCCTGTTACAAAAACATGGCCAAAGAAAAAACAGCTTTGAAAACTAATATAGGAAATAGATACAGTAATAGCCCACGTATAAGAACCTGAATTTTTCAATTTAGCCTAAATAGGTTCTTATATAAATGGTACTTAAAGCAAATTTAGGCTACCAAGGTTCTTAAAATAGGTTCTTATATTTTCATATGAATTTCATTTGAATACACTATATATATTATAAATATCATCTCATAATACAGTATAAATCATTGTACCATAGAGCAAGGCCTATAGGCAGTTCAGTGTAGGTACAGCATATGTCCTTAACAAAACAACAAAGAAACTCATGTTGATACCAAACACAATAGACATACAACATGGTACTTAAGCTTGAAAGCAAAAAAGTTATGTCAAGTTACTTTTAAATAGACGATGATCTTAATTCAGCAGTTTCTACCTATAAACTTTAACAGCAACCCCACTGATAAGAACCTAACTTAAAATTTTAGCCTTAATAGGTTCTTATGTGGAGGGGGCTTAAAATGAAAATTTTAGCCTAACAGGTCCTTAAAACCCAGGTTCATATATGTGGGCTATTACTGTAACTCAAAATCGCCAAATATGAAAGGCAAGAAGCAAAATATAGGTTGTCAACGAAACATACCGTAAACACCCGCAGATAAGCCGCACCCTGAATTTAGCAACTCAAATTTTTGAAAATATATATTTTTTGAAAGAAATCGAAAGTAAAGTCTTTAGAAGTCCTCTTCATCGAACATAAACTCACTGTTAACATTGAAACGGAACATCAAGGTCTTACCCACAATTTTAGCGCTTTAATATAATGAACATCGTTTTCCACCAACTTCAAAATATGACTGATCTTTTTCTGGTATTTCTTGACAGGCATTTCTCCATTCAACGCAGTTTTTCTATACATTTTTTGCGTGACAACAAGAACAAGAACGCGTGTTTGTCGAACGTTCGTAGCTTAGCAACAAGGCATCAGATCGAACGTGTTGGGACTAGGGCGAGAACGATAAAATGAATCTTTGTTTATTCAAGATGGAGATTCTGCCGTTTGTGCTGTCCGTAGCTATCATATCTACAAAGAGATTTGGGAGCCACCTGTCGGGGATAAACCTGTTGCCATCAAAGTGCTAAACGGTTGGAGTGTTCCGGTGCAGTATTGGAACCCCTGCCCCGTCTCAGACCAAAAAACCTCACATTTGCTAAATAGTTCAGTTCAGTTGTATACTCTATTTCAAACTGGGAGTGAAGATTTTCTTCAGAATACTTCTACATCATTCGTTATTCATTTTCGCACAAATCAGTAAGCAGAAAGATATAAATTTGAAATTATTTTTCCAGATTCAGCGACCCCATCTCATACTAACAGGACAAAATTGGAATACCATCACAGACCTGGAAGGTCACACCCTTGTAGGATATATGTTGCGGTTAACGTTTACCATCGGTACAAACTGGTATTTTCTTTTGTTTTGATGTATGGTAATATATGACAATGAATATAAAACAAAGGAAAATACCACATTGTACCATCGGTAAAATTGAACCAGCACAACAAGTATATGATATCCTCCCCACTCCTCCCTCATACGCGCACCTTTACAATCTCTCTAATTGTGTTTAAAATATTATTTATTTATTTATATATTTATTTATTTATTTATTTATTTATTTATTTATTTTATTTTATTTTATTTTTTTTTTGAGAAATACACAAACCCTGGCTGGACCGACATGCAGTTATCATCAATAGGCCATATTCGTATTCTCGGTATTGGACTGGAACTAGCTTCCAATTGAGGCTAATGCGGTGAATCTTTTCAAATGCAAATCACATGAAGCTCTTTTTAATTATATTCCCCCGCATTAGCCTCCATTGCAAGCTAGTTCCAGTCCAATACCGAGAATACGAATATGGCCTATTGACTCAAATATTTTAATATCCAGATTATTGCAAGAACCTTTATATACCCGAGTACAGCTTGTCGTTCGTATTTTTAACATTCAAACATATGTCTGATGTGTGCCTGTTATTTATAGCTCTGTTCTTCACTGGTACATGAAATGAAAATAGCCGAGATTATCTCAAACTGCTTCACCACTACTGCTAGGTCAAGCCATAGTTAGTAGAAGGAGACTGGTTAGGAAATTCGGCGAAGTTTAAAGACATATGTCTTTGTTTGCGAATTTCAACGTCACGTGACATTGACCCTGCATACGACATTTCAAGATGGCGTCCGTATAGCAGTGCGAACGGAGCGTTAGTTTCGAAGTCTTTTAACCGTGCTCTAAACCGTTTTCTGTCTTGCTTAGTTATTAGATTCGAAAAAAAATTGCTCATGAGTAGTTCTGCGGGATGCCAGGCGAAAATTGTGCGGTTTTTTGCTGTTGATCGTGCCGGAGAACGAAAGGTATTGGCATAAACAAGCTACCATCTGCGAAATCTCCATCGAAATCTTCTCCAAAGCGAAACAGATCATCCATACCGCCCGCCATCTTGTTTTGAGTGTGCAGGGTTAATGTCACGTGATAGGTCAGTTCAACATCAGAGAGCCGCTATTGTTTTAGTCCTTTGAAGTTCGCCGAGTCTCCTAACTAGTCTCCCTCTGCTAACTATGATCAAACGAATGACGCCAAAATCATTACACGTCGACAAGAGGGATTGTTCCTATTATATGTCAAATGTTACCGTCAGTGTGCGTTTATTCGTGTGACCTTCTCGCGTGACTCGCTGTTGGCGTTCACGCAACAACGAGAATCTGTCACGCGACTGATCAAATCTCTCAATGTATTTTATGGTTGGGGGTAAGATAGTAATGTTTCGTGTTCAATGTCCTTATCTACTACAATTTCAAAACACAACGAACTGGGGACGTGCGGCCCGACAGGGTATGGTTTTCAGGATTTTTGTCTTGAATGGGGTATTTATTTCACTCCTTTTCATCTTAAAACGGGGTATCTTTACATGGATCAATGTCTTAATCAAGATAAGCATATATGTTAATTTATACGAACTTTTCCACAAGCCGAATTTTTTTTTTTTTTTTTTGTTTATTTTTTTTTTGTTGTTGACTTCCGTTGACTTAGGTATTGATACCAAGCTTAATTCCCGTTTGATTACGCTACAACAAATGTTTTAGACGGGGCTGATCAAAAATCGGCACTGTTACGGTTTGGGCGGCCAGGCCCCACCTCCATACCCGAGATTCTGTCAAGTAGCTGTACTTTCCACGGCAGCAAAGTTCGCTTTAGAAAGTGAAATTTCGAAACACTCAGGGGTTTCCTGAAATTCCGAGAAACAAGATTATCACATTACTTATGTAAGCGGTATCGAGAGACGCTATTCTGCGAGCCGAAAGTCTTCTGATCGTTAAAAAAATTCGAACTTTATATCCTAAACTGGTTAAGATAGACGCCATACAATACAAGGTTAGTTGTACTAGCCACGGCGAAGTTTGCTTTGGAAATAAACTGAGGGGGAACTACGAAGCACTCGGGGGTTCCCGAAATTCCGAGAAATTAGAATATATTTCGTGATGTATGCGATATCGAGAAGTGTCGCTATTCTGCGAGCCGGACGTTTTTTACCGAAATAACACAAAAATCTTCCGTCTGTTTCTAACGCTATGGAGTCCGATAAGAAAGAAATAGGTCTAGGTCTTGAAGCGAATGAAAGCAAACAAAACAACAAATGTGGACGAATTTCATGAACTTTTTTTGCGACAAAAACCGGGCAATGCAAAACTTAAAACGCAGTGAGGAAAAGTCAGGTCAGTTACATACCTGAAGAATAAAGAACTCAGTAAACTTGTCAGTTGTGTAAGTTTTCCAAAAATGATAAGCACACGGAACGGCGAGCCAGGCACTGTGAGCTTAAAATCTTTTCACTGAGTCTTCCAACACTGACGTTGAAATGAGTAGGTCGAACATTATGCAGAAAAAACTACAATTGCACTTTCAATATTCAGCTTGTAAGCTCGTGTCAGGGCAGGTTTACACAACACGAGCGCCAGTAGCGAGCAAATACTCTGCAAAACGTCCAAGAATCAAAAGCGGAACATTCTTGTTTTAGGGCTTCAAACTCAACATTGATCTTGAAATTTAGACCATTTCAAGGGCTAGAAAGAAGTGATTTTTCCTGTTCTCGCATCGTGCTCTTTACTTCTACTCGATTCATTCAAGAATTTGACAATCACTCATTTCAGGATAAAGTAGCACGGGCCATTTATTTTGCATGAAACTGGCTTCTGATAAAGGTCCTTCGCATCATATAATAAACATGCTCAAAATCCTTTATCGACCAAGTTTGTTCGGTCAAGATGGCAGGATATTGGCCTCGTTCTTTTTTGCGTGTTCATGGACCTCGACTTCGTCTCGGTCAGTAAACACGCAAAAAAGAACTTGGCCAATATCCCGCCATCTTGACCTCACGCTTGGTCAATAACCCAGCATGTCAACGACATATTTATTGTAAATTTTTAAGCCTATGTAAATAGAGTAAAATATTTAAATTTTAAATATTATTTAAATATTTAAAACGGGTTTGACTGTGCACGTCGCACATGTATTGCCACAAAACTCTCCCTTTTCAACTTATTTTATAATACTTATGTTTCGTTTAAATGGTAAAAATAATGCATACAATACAAGGTTAGTTACACTTACCACGCCGACGTTGAAACGAAAGTCTAAAGCTGACTAGCTCGTATTCCTTGCATAGAATGAACTACGCTGTCAAGTTCATTTTATACTGTTCACTTTGGAAAGTAAAAAGACCAGAAATCCGTCATTCATTCCTCTGGGGGATTAGAAAATGAAAATTTTTAGGAAGATCCTACAAGGAAGTGTCAGTGTTTCATTTTCCAAAACACAATGGATGATTAAGAATTTATTTTTCAACTAGTTACATGCAGCACAAAACTCCCAATTGCTTCTCAAAACGCTGGAAATCGCAGTTATTACCAGACGAAAATATACAAATATGGCCCAACGGAATAGGCAGCACCGGTATTAGTTTAGTTCAGGGGCGGGGCAGATCACTCTGCGACGCCTAGTACGTTGTTTTTTTTGGTTCTTTATCATCGCCGAACAAATTACGTCACATCCGGTCAAAAAAGTGCCCAAAATGTCGGGCGCCTCGTCTTGGGAAGTCGTCGAAAAAAGGTTTCAAGCAGACGTGTTTATTTCAGTTTTTGGAACTGACAGTTTCGTTTGATTTTGAACTAAGCAGTTGAAAGAGATCACAGAGAGATTGCTTCGACTATTTGTGGACAGATTTCGATGAAAGAAATAGTTTTAGTATAAGATTGAAGGAAAATAACGGGGAGCAAAGTTCTGTGTCGTGGAGGATAGTTTCACACACTCAAAACACTTGCAGTTCCAACAACACTGAATAAGGAAGATTTTGATTGTATTCAGAGTAAATAATTAAGGAGTATGACTTTAGATTTGTAAGGGTTTTCTTAGTTCTCTAGTATAAACATAAATTGTATCAGGGTTATCCCAGCAATATCTAACCTTCGCAATTCCCAAAAATATTCTGCCTTTTTTGCACCCTTCTTCAAGGATTTGATATAAATATCTGTTGCCTCACTTGCAAGCACTTCAGTTTCTTTTACATTGCATTTAACACTACCAACCATTTTATGCAAGAAGACTTGGGGTAACTGTTTTAGCTGTTGGAATCCTTCCCTTCCTATTCTAAAGTTTTGCATCCCTGTGTCTCAAAACCTTTCACTTAAAATTCACATATGAATATATATTTTCAGCTCACTTTTACTTTTTCCATTTGTTTACTTGTTTTATATTTATATATTTAGTCGTGGGCTATCTGCGCACTGCAGTAGCTCTTAGCTAAGTGTTAACATTTACATTTCTTCCCAAAATAATTGCAAACATTCTCTTAATGCTAAGCCTACAGCAACAACACCCCAAAAATGAATTTATATTATGGTAACTGAAGAATATTCGAAGAGTTAAAACATAAAGTGCGGCAGCCAAATTGTATGGTGAGTTTTTTTGACTCAATGGAACTAGTATTAGGAAGAACAAATTATCTACTAGACTACTACAAGGTCTAGCACTCAAAACAATATCAACGGATCACCATATCCCAGGTAAAGTCTGCTTACGAGCCAAAGGGCCCATCAGGCCGGAGCTTATCCCGGTTGGGCTATTCCCCCCTGGATGCTAGTCCACGCAGGGTTACCCCCAGCAGGTATACCCACTTATACACCTGGGTGGCGAGAGGCACTATGAGAGTAAAGTGTCTTGTCAAGTGTCTTGTGTTCTTGTGTCCAGGAACACAACGCAGCGCCCTGGCCAGGGCTCGAACCCGGACCGCCAGATCCGGAGTCCAGCGCACTAACCATTAGGCCACCGCGCCTCCCACCATATCCCAGATCTTTTTCAAAGGTTTAATATAGGTATTTCGTCATTCGCAGGAACCCGAGAGGAAATAACCATCGACAGATAGGCAATATATAAGCTTATATATTGTAACGAATCGAGCAGCCAGTGTGCCGAAAATTTAAGGTGATTCCACTGAAAAAGAAGGAGTATTTAGAATTTTCTAAGACTTGGTCCAGTTTTAAAAATTAAAGATTTTGCTGCGTGCGTGCGTACGCAGCACTACCTCAAAACGTACTTTTTAAAGCATTGAAATAAAAATATCTCAAAGTAGAGTATTTAACTTTTCTTTAAATTGCGATATATTGTAGTCAACCGGATGTCTTTAAAATTTGTGCATTAAAAAATGGGGGTTACCGTGCTCATTTAGAAGAAAATGACCATTTATTTCTCTTCTGAAAGAAAAGCCGTAATGTTGTGTGTGCGCGCGCTCGTGCGCGCGCTAAATGACGCGAAAACTCATGCGCAGCAAGGATGCGCAATGCAATTCAGTGGAATCACCTTAAGCTCAACAGTTTGAAATTATGACTTAAAATTGCAACCTGTTATGCTTGCATTACTAACTGCGACCGAAAATGCTTTTCTTATACTCCATCGCCTTCCAAAATGTCAAAAATTGCCTCTAAATCGTCTCCCCAAACAAACAGATCGTGGGCACCGTCCGCCAGTCAGAGTCACGTGATGGGTCTGTTCAACATCGGAGACCGCTCTATTGTTTAGCTCTTTGAAGTTCGCCGGCTTTCATAACCAGTCTTCTCTACTAACTATGGTACAACGATATAGAAATTCACTTTCACACGTTGATCAATCTTGAAACAGCATTGAAATGGATTTGATTGCTGTCGTCAGGTTTCTTGGCGTAGCGTTTGTTCATTAAGATGAGCACGCGCTCGCAAAAGTGTTTTTTTTTTAATTATTTGCATTTCTATGCTGTATTCCAAACCCACTAGAAGATGGTTTTCCTATGTCCTATAAGAAAATAATGTACTTTTGAGGTCTAGAAAAGCAGCTGAATGCCCTCGCCTAACGGCTCGGGAATCCACTAGCAGCTTTTCTAGACCTCAAGCGTGCATTATTTTCTTATTGAACATGGAAAACCATCTTCTAGTAGGTAAATGTGGTCACTAAGCATAAATTATTGGCGTTTTGTCATTATTTGATGTAGTTTTGTCATGTTGTGTTTTCGATACATCGTTATGTGGTGTGGTTTTGGCATATTAATAATCCTTTCTGGTTTTGTCATTACGTGATGAGGTTTGATCATTATGTTAGGCGGTTCCTTCGTTATGTGATGTGGTTTTATTGTCATGTGGTGTGGTTTCATTATTGTGTGTTGAAGTGACTTCATTATGTGCTGCGGTCTTGTCATTATATGGTGAGGTTTCGCCATTATGTGATGTGGTTCTGTGTATGGCAAATGGAGTCTACTTCCGGTGTCAAACGTTATTACCCAAGACCCTCTCATCTTTAAGAACTCGCTTAACCAGCTTTTATCGTACGGACCAAGAGAAAATGAGGGGACAGAGATTTTAGAATTTCTTTCAAAATCCAATGGCTCTAGGAAATATCGAATTTTGACGAAGAATAAAATTATAGCTTTCTCGTAGCAAAGCTACAGCAGCTAGTGTCCGTAACAACAACACACAGTCGAAACCAGACATAGATAAATACCGATATGTCACCAGTCAGAAGACGCAACGCACCTTGCAACAATATTAATTATAAAAAGTCGGGCCCGGTGTCACAAATATAATTGCAATTTATCATCTTCATGGAAAGTTTTAGACCTTGTCCTTTCAGAACGAAAATTTTGAGAGATTACAACGTATCTAGTAAATTGAAACGAGTCAAATAAATTCGCACGGACACAAAACATTTAGCAAATGAAAGGCGTTAATTTCTGACTAAAAACTGCTGGAAACTGTGCAGTCCTGTGACCTATGTTCTCTTTTCAAATTGAATTGTCTCAAATAATCATAATATCTACAGTATGAAGCGTAGGCGAAGACCTGTTCCTTTTCCTGTTATATGTTATGAGGCAAATCAGCTATTAGAAGACACCGTTCTCAGAGCGAAAGAGATCGCGAAACTTCAAAGACAATGGCTACCAAAACACGTCGCAAATAAAAAAAACCCCACTGTATGGAGTCCGAGTAGGCCGGTCACGATTCTCATAACATTTAAGCATCTTCAGAAGTCGTTAGCGTCGGAGTGCTTTCGATGCATGCAAACTATCATTGCCAATATCGATGTTGAAGTCTAAACGCCTGTAAATTCCACTTCCAAAGACATGTTCAATATTCAACAGGCGACAAAACAAATGTCACGCTGGCACAGTCTATTGATTTCACCAGAACCGGAACAACGTTTCCGTTGGCGTCCGCATTTCTAAAAATAACTTAAATGGAATTGACATATCACGGCCAACGCCCTCAAAGTCCCTCTCTGTCACCTCATTTTCTCTTGTACGGACCCAGTGCCTGAGCTCCTTAAGTAAAAAGAGCGCGGGAGAATCAAACACTTGTTTGTCAAGAGTGCTTGAAAAACTGCATCTCGGACATCTTCTTGGAAACGTTCAATGGAAATCCGCAAATCTGACTAGTGCTCCAAAAATTTTCTATAGATAGAAGACAGTACTTTTGTGTTAGGTTTTCGTGGTATTATAGGAGACTTAGAAGTGCAATTTTCAATAAGCGAATATTCGTTCATAGAAATTCGGACTCGTAGTCTAATTGATAATTGTTTACTTCTAAATGCCTTACGAAAATCGCTGGAATAAAAACAATTATTTTAGTAAGCAAAGCAAATCTTCCAAAAACGTACAGGCAACAATTATTGAAAAAAAAAAAGAGTGAGGAAAGAAGTAAAGATAAAAAGGAAGTGGAATGGTAAAAAGAAGGCGTAAAGGAGAAGAGAGCACAAAAAAAGGGAGGCGAGATGAAAGGGAAAAAAATAAGGCAATGGGACACATTAAGACTATATGAAGTGAAGAAGACAATTAAAGAAAATAATAGCAGGAAAGAGCACACAACAGAGGAGCATAATAACTCATTTATTATATTTCCTACATTTAAGCTACAATTATATTTTTGTTAATCCATAAACTATTTTAAGCGTTGCCGCTTCCTGGCTGTCATTTCGTTCCTTCCAGAATAATCTGGCTCTTCACCTGGTGAAAAAAACAAAGACAATAGTTTATGCCTGGAGTTTTTTTTTTCCAATGTGTAATATTATAAAAATTAGTTCGAGACTACGTTTACTTTTTTGTTGTTACCTTTTTAAGAGATTGAAAAATTTAATCGTGAAATAGAAAGTCAAACAAATATAGAAACATAGATAAATATAGATAATGAACAGGTAAGTATTCTTTGTTACTGGGTGCGTAGGCAAGATAGCTATTGCGTATACAAGTTTTATGTCTTTCCACACACAAATTATGAGAATTTTTCTAAAAATCACAGTGCTTTTCCTGGTTGGAAGATGTCTCACAAGCGGAATGATATAAAGTTATTCTAGTTCTGTGATTTTAAGGCTAATTAAAGCCATAAAACAATGTAATTAGCGTACATGGTGCGGACGTTTTTTAAATAGGAAAACCCTTCAAGAAATAAAATCCCCGCTTTTAAGCTTGGCTAAATATACCGTATTTACTCGATTAAACACCCCCGACGTTTATTTTAAACTTGATATTGTGAACCCGGTGTTTATTTGAAACCGGAAGCTGGCTTGAGCTCTTTATTCATGAAGCAATGTTTTTTCTTCATTAATTTTTACAAAAACAAATCTTAAGACACCATCTTGAAGACGTTTCGGCGTTTCTTCAAAGCCCGGCGTTTAATCGAGTAAACGCGGTATTATAGTCTACTTCGTGATGCCACGCGTGTATGTATAATGTCATTCATGGAAACCCCTTGCTTCACACAATTATCCTTTAACACATTGTTGTTATTTGCATTCTTTTAAAACTCACTGGCTTTTCTCTGGATAGGACGCGTCCAACAAGCTCTAAAATTCTTTCAAAGTCTTTGGTATGTTCTTTTTGTCAACGTAAGTTATGGTGGTGTCTTGATTGTCGTCGACTGTACATTACATTAGAAATAAGTCAAATATATACGGTCACTGTTGGACATAATTTATTCAAGTCAAATATAATTAAAAACTAGTAATTTTAAATACTTAAATGGGTTTAAATTTTTAAGAACTTCAAAGAAATTAAACTAAGCAAGGAAATCATATCTTTTTATCCATTTATCATTATGAAATTCTGTAAGAAACATAAGGAGCTTTGATAATTGCATTTTATTTTGAGTGTTGATAGCAAGGTGTCTGATGTAACATGATACCATAATAAGTACATAGTTATTAACTTCTTTGTCACATGACACTTAAATGAAATAACTTAATAGCCATGGAGGACAAAAACTAAGCATGCAAATTACAATAACTACACAGATTGACAGAATAACAATCAAGGATTCTTTTGGTACCTCATTTTAGGAAATCAACTCAACTTTAAAAGTTTCTTTACCCAATTTCAAACAACTGGAGGTTGCGTGCCAAGTCACTCGATGTCACGAAAAATTCAAAACCACGGTCGGGAATAGCAAAATTTTGGTCCAAATAATCAAGTACATCTTGCAAAGTATACCTCACAGGCCTTTTGCTCGTGTTTATAAGTGGACTTCAAATCGTGTCTTATTACCAACTCCCAAAAAATAGCGACTTCTCGTGTGTTTTTGTTAGATTAAGCGTTTGGAGACTTCAAACAATTAGATAGAGACTGCTGGTTAAAACAAGTGCAGGCAACTCTGCGTACTATATATCGTACGCTGGGCGGGTTAAGAAAACACAAATCCGGATTCTTGTGTTCAAAAACATATTTTGCTTTTCTTTGCTAAAAATCCTAAAATGGATTATGAATCTTAAGAGTCCACCCGCCGAGTGAGTACATTAAATCATATCTATATCCGGATTTTTAGGATTCATCATCCTTGCGTTTCTTTATGAAAGGATTCGAAAAAAGTACATTGACCCAGCGGTCTTCGCTAGGGAAGAATTACGGCTTTATCTTGTTACCTTTAAAAGGCTTTTGTTTGCCGAAATAATTTTGGATACATTTGACGAGACTAAATATTTCGTGTTTTTCGTTTCTTTTTGAGAGACGGTATCTGTATGATCCGAAGTAAAAAAATCCGATCTTGGATTTTCTTTAACGCACCTTAAATATAAACAAGAGTACAGTGCAGTCTCCCTAAGACGGACACCGTCAGGACCGAGCTCCACTGTCCGTATTAGAGATTTGTTCGGCTTACTGAGAGTATAGATAACACGAGACCGGTTATTCTGGGATAATAAAGCTTACCAGATGCACAATGTATACACGTCTGTTTTTAGTCTGTCTAAAGTCGTTAAAACTACAAACTGGAACAAAATAATATTGGAATATGCCCTGACTAACTCTTGTCGACGTATTTAGTTACGTAAGAAGAATTTTTGGGTACATTTCCGTTTAGCGGTATTATTCACTAAAATATATAAATTTCACGTGTCTGTTGAGGGTTTTAAAGCGTCTGTTGTCGGTCTTATCTATCTATGTCTATATTATGGGGGGTCTTGCAAAGGGAGGCATGCTCCCATCACTGCAAGACATAAAAATGATAATAATAATAAAAAAAAAAGTTAATTATGATTAAAAAATTAGAATTTATTTAAAATGTCATCATTCTAATCTAAGCGCGTTCTTAAATAATTGACTTTTTTAACATCTAAAACATTGTTTGGTAAGGCGTTCATTTCTCTGATAGTTCTACAATAGAATGAAGTGTCCGTCTTATAAGGAGTCTAGTTACAGTAAAATGACTGAAAAGCGGCCGGGACTAACAGAAGGTGTCCGTCTTTAAGCGGTGTCCGTCTTACAGAGGTGTCCGTTAAGAGATAATTGACTCCAAATAAGGTGCGGAAAACATTATAGTTTACTATATCCAGACTGGAGGCGAAAGTACCCTCACTAACTGTGAAAGATTATGAATTTCTTAACATTTGCACAAAAGCTGTCAAACTATGCCGCTGTATCAAAAATTTATCTGGAAATAGGTTGGTATGATAGCAGAGATTTGCAGCCTTGAAAGGCCGAGGAGCGAAGCCCCATGCCTATAGAAATTGGAGAAACAGAAGAAAACCACGCATAAGAATTATGAAACCCATGCCTTTCGTTTCGTCATGGTCAACGTGGCTAGCGGTATAGTTCGCGTGCGCATACCTTCTCCGACGACGGCGGCGTTGGTTGGGGTGGCGGCGTCGCGCAAAAATGGGGACCTCAGCCATGTCGGCTTGGTAAACTTAAGGTTCCACATCAGCTTCCATATCGCGGGTCAGATGAACTCTCTGAGGATGTTTATCGACGACACGCGCAAGATGGCGCCCAAAGAAAATATACAGGTCAACTTATGCATGCAGGTTACATCTTTGCAATTTAATATGAGAGATCCATTTGACAGTCAATTGACAGCTGCCAAAACAAAGTATCCGCTGACTAGTTTGACATGGGTCACGTGTTTTTTTTTTTTTTTTAATTGTACTGCTGACCAGATTATGGATTTTCATTGGATCGCAGGATCAAGTATTTTGGCAATTTATTAGAACAAGCCAAAATAATCGAACCTCCCCATTTAGACTTAGCTAAATCGATATATTAGGTCATTGTGTCAAGCACTTGCCTTCACCATGGCAACTGTATTTTGACAGGCGTGTTTTCCCAGAATTGGACTATTTTTTAATGAGAATTAACTTAAATATGTAAATTTTATATGGCATTGCTATTTATTGTTTCTGAGGAAGTAGAACATTTTTTGCGATTTTCTGACGGCTATTTGAGCAATATCACGTAATTGTTTTACCACGTATTATCTCCCCCCCCCCCCCCCCCCCCCCTCACCAAAAAAAAAAAATTAAGTTTTACTATCATTGCTTTGATCTTCTGGAAGTTACGGAGAGGGGAGCCGAATTCTCTACTTAATACCTAAATAAATAATTATTCAAACAAATAATAAAATAAATAAATAAATAAATCAAGATAAGTATGCCTTACATTTAGTTCTCATCTTGGGCAAGTTGTTCATTTGAGTAGAACTGAACATTTAAACAGAATGGATTAATTTTTAAACTTTCAGAGTTGCATAATTTTCAGAAGGTCTTTAAAAATGTTAAAAAGTGAGCGGCCTTGTTTAATTTTTTTTTAATTAATGATAAACACGTAAGCCTTCATTTGGCGCGAAAATATGCAATTAAATACAAACCGCAGCTTGACTGAAGACATTTGAATTTTTTCTTAACCTTAGTACAATGAAATAATAATGATTCAAAAAGTAGGGTGTTATGTGTGTTACTATTTTCTTCGGAATGACTATTTTTAACATCTCTTTTTCTTTGTAGAGTTTGGAGGTAATGCGCCATGTAGCAATGTAGTATTACACACAGCACACAACTACAAATTCAATGATTTTGACTATGGTGATGTAATGTATTAGATTATAAAGTGTTATATAACCGTATACTCACCCGGCAAAGGATTGCATAAATCTGTTTCGAGGCATGTCACATCACAGTTCGTGTAACCGGGTGTTTGGCAAACTTGCTCATCGCATTCTGTACTGCAGCTCCTCAATTCGTATAACACATTGTTTCTGGTATATTTTAGTGTGCGACACTTCTGGGATGCACTAGGGCATTCTCGCCTATAAGGGGCTGTACAGACTTTCACATTTCCACTGCCAGTCTCATCGAAACACCTCGACTCATAGCACTTCAGGCTGAAAACGGATGAAACGTTGACGAGGAAACCACACAAACTGTAAGGAAAAGAAGATGGAAGCAAACGACATTAAAACACAGAAGTTTACTGGGTGACTGTGAACCTTGTGAACCTAATACAGCCAATATAGTCACATATTCGAAAGCCAAGTTTATGCGAAATTTGGCATCAGTGCTTATGCTAGTTCTGAGGCTTTTGTAATATTTTTGCGTGTGAATGCGTTCAAAGAGCAGGCTTCAAAATTTGTAACATAACAACATCCTTGGCAATGTACTGAAATTAAATTTTCTTCCGAAGCACCCCCCCCCCCCCCCCCCCCCATGTAACTTCAAAACCATTAACGCTATGGTCACTAAATTAACACAGGATTATGTAGACAATAGTTCTAGTAACTTTAGATGCTTTGATGACATAGTAACGTGATATTACGTCATTTATGACGTCATTCATCCGATTTAATTGGCTGAAAAGCTATTTAATCAATATTTCTTCATTATGTGATGTATAAGCACAAAGTCGTAGCAGCAACATGTCCAATAAGATTATTAAAATCGTCTATTTCATTAAATATCCAGAGACTGTAAAACATAAAAAGCTAATAAAGAAATATTCCAAAATCGAAAATAAAACACATCCGTTGAAATACAGAGCAAAATGTTCTTGACTGTAGTTCTAGTCTGCCATCTTGGATTTCAGCAGTTTAAAATAAATATTTAACTGAAATTGGTATTATATAAACTAAATTATATCTAATTTGATAAATTGTTTCTAAACTAAGGCTAAATACACAGCTAAAACCATAAACCATAGAAATAAGGGACGGACCATTAGAAAAGTGATGGGGGGGGGGGGGGGGGGTGGGGAAAAAAACAAAAAAAAATTCATGCAAGGCAAAATGTCCGAAAAAAAATTCATGCAAGGAAAAACCCAAAGAAAAAAAATTCATGCACAAGATGGGCCTTATTTTGACATTAAACCAGAATTGTAATTCTTCTCGAAAAGGGTTTCAAAATGCACCAAATGGCATCAGAGCGTGTCCAGATTTTCAAAATTTTCCCGGGAGAGGATGCCCCCGGACTCCCCTACAGAAATGGGCCTCCCGCCCATCTTAACACGGCAGGGCTAATTTGTGGAGCGCAGAAGGCCGAACGCGAAACAAAATCACCGAAGCAAGCAAAACTCAACCGGAGTGCTTGCACTTAGGTTAGCCTAAAAAGCGTTCCGGTTAGTTTGGATATCGCTCAGGTTGGCCTAAAAAAAGGCCCAGGTTAGCGTGTTTATGGTTAGCTCTCGATAATGGTAATGGTTTTGCTTGTTTCGGCGATTTTGTCTCGCGTTCGGCGTTAAGCGTTCTATTTCGCCTGCTGATTTTAATACCTTATTGTGACTTAATATTTCGAGAAAATTGTCAAAATACTGAACTGCATAAACAAACAGTTAGTCTCAGAATTGGCACAACTGATTTTGCTTGACGAGCTTTGGCCTCAAAAAAATTATGCCCAGGAGGTTGCCAGGAAATGCGACATGAAACAGGACCGCAGATCTGTTCCTTTTGTCACGCAGTCTCTGCATTCGCGGTTTTGAAAAAGGTCTCATGTGGTCGTATAAATGTATCCAGTGACATATTCATCTGTTTCTCTTTTTCGTTCTCTCTAGGGAAGCCGTGAATATTATAAACTGCTAGAAAGAGTCTGGAAAATATTTTTGATCAAGTTCGAAAAGGTGTTACTGCAGACACGTCAGTAGATGGTGCTTATTTTGCGAAATACGTTCTTTTATTACAGTAATAATAAGCCATGGGTAGATTCAATCTACCCTTAGCCTAATTTGCTTTTTTTTTTCGATGGCAAAGTTCGTCAGTTTCCATAGCAATAGTTTCCAATGACACTGAACAGAACCATATTCTGGGTTTTCATGTTACGTCATAAAATTCTGAAATCAAAATTCAAAAGGCCTGCTAAACTTTTGATATCACTAGGTGTAAGATAAACTAAAAATATATCTTTTCGCAAATTTCCACCTTGGTTGTGCCCTTCGTTTTAAAAACAGAGCATTTTGAATATTCGAGTTCTCCGTCGTATGTGATATCAAGCTGAGTGCCGTGACAAAGTTGTTTTGATTCAAAAAAGGCCTTTCCTTTCCATTTTTGCAGATCGAACATTCCCAGTGTACTAAGTGCTGTTTATGTGAAAGTGTAATAGATCATGAGCCAAAAGTAGTCGCTATTAATAGGAAAATTAAGTTCCAGATGTTTCTCTGACATTACGGCGGCCATGTTTGTGCCCCTCGGAAGGACACAAATATGGCGTCTCCATACTGAGCTTTATAAATTTGCGTGGAAAGGTTCGGCAAATAACTCGCAAACGGTGCAACGCACAGACCTGAGATTTGGACAAATCGTTTATCTATTTATCTTCTATAATATCTGAAATTCATAGCTTCTGTCGTTGAATGGTTTCGATTTTATTTTTTTATTGCGTGACAGTGAAAACCACCAATAACAAAACGAAACTGAAAACAGTTCGACATTTTCCTTTCCAACAAAGCAGAGCTAGTTTGACGACTGCACCAAGTACTGCAGAAAGATGATATTGATTCAGAAGAAGAGAGCTCGAACGCCGAAACTTAAGTATTAAATTTCGCAAAAACCTTTTTTTGCGGGTCGCGATTTTTGAAAATCGCGAAAATTAAGTCCCGCGAAAATAAGTAACAATAAGGTACATCACAATCAGTGCTAACTTTTGGGCCCCCTCACCTCAAAATTCATTCCTACGGGCCTCAAAAGGTATATTAATTACACAATTTTTCACTATACACCTGTAAACTGCCAGTTACTTTTTGAATTTGTCATAAAATAAATGGAAAGTGACGTTAAAGTACAAGCTATGTATTTAATAAATCAAAGAAGCGCTGTTTTTAATAAATTCAATAGCAAATTGTGCATGAAGCAGATTTTATCAAAAAAAAAAAAATCGTGCACAGCGCTGCAGTCAAAAAAAAAAATTCTTGCACAGGCAATAGGCCAAAAAAAAAATTCTTGCAAGCCAAAAATTCCCCACTTCCCCCCACCCCCCCCCCCCCCCATCACTTTTCTAATGGTCCGTCCCTAATATTAATTAAAACCGAAAAATGCGAATTTTGGAAAACATGGCTTTCAAAAACTGGTTGCCATGAAAACGTCAACGTTGCTAATCACGTGATGCAAGTGTCAAAATATTCCCAGAATATTTTTAGGACAAGTCGTTAAGTTGGTGGTGATAGCTTTAATCGCCTTGGAGTTATACATCCTCAAAGTTGGCGCGGGCCTCAAAAGCCCACCCCCCACCCCGGTCTGAATAGGGTTAGATCCTGTACTTTTACCATTTCTCCAACAACTACTCCTACTGCTCGCCATCTTAAACTAGAGCGTTAGAACGACACCTATACTGCCTCTCGGGGCGTGTCACTTTACTATACATAAGGTCTATTACCATCAAATTAGTCAAGTATTTTGTCTGCAAAGTGGCTGAGAAAATTGTATGTTTCAGAGTAACAGCTTTCTGGTCAGAGCACCAAGTTTTAAACCAAAATCAATTTGGCTACTTGAATGGGAAGTCCACACTTGCACAAATTCGCAGTTGCATTCACGACAGGTCCTCCTCAAGTAACAACTCGAAAATAACAGCTGTTGTTTTTCAAGACCTCTCGAAAGCGTTTTGCAGCGTAACTCACGAACGTATTCTAACTGGTTGGCCAGCTGTAATATTTAGAACCAGAGGGGACTATTCTTAGACATATCTTGTTTTTAATCTACGTATATGACAAACCGAATATTGTTAAATCCTCAGTTAAACTCGTTGCAGACGATACATACCTCTTACTAACCGAGCTCGAGGGCCGTACTGTAAATTATAGCCCGCGTTTTTCCTCATCGATTTATGGCCCAAGTGCGAAGCGCGCTGGCCATAAAGCGAAGGGGAAAAACAAGGGTCCGCAATTTACAGTACGGAACGAGAAAAGAGGTTAGTAAGATATTTATCATATTTCTTTATCTTGAAATAGACCGCGCAAAAATAAAGTTTTAGATTAAGTGGGCAGTACAGTAGAATACGGCCCCCTAAATTGACCAATCACAGCGCGCGTATTATCTAAGAGATATAATAAAAAGATTTATCTTAGACTGACTGGGGAGTTATGACAATGACACATCAATACTGCAGTTGGACAGACTCTTTAGAAGAATGCACGAGGAATTGGCTAGTACAATTTAACCGTAAGAAATGTGACGTTATGAGAAACTCAAACAAGGCAGACAACATGCAGTAATCACAGGTATTACCTGCCAAGCGGAACGATAAAAAGTGCTTACTCCTATAAAGACCTAGGCGTCATTATTTCAAGAGATCTATCCTGGTTAAATCACGTGGTCGAACAGCGAACAAAAAAAATGTTCTGGGTCTACTGAAGCGTGATGTCGTCAAAAAGAACAGACAAGTATTCTCGGTAATCTATAGATCACTTGTAAGACCTCAACTGGAATATTCAAGCCCGGTATGGCCACCCTACCTAGCCAAAGACAAACTGGCCATTGAAAGCATACAACTAAGAGCAGCAAGAAATGTTCTTAGGCAAAACCGACGCGCGGTGTCATACGAAGAGAGATGCGAAACACTGGGCTGGAGCACGCTTGAGCCTCGAAGAGAATACTTCTCTTTGGTAGAATGTTTAAATATAGTGATGGAGTTAAATGGGCAAGAGTTTTGCGACTTTTCCGAGCACTGCAATAACAATACTAGAAACAAAAAGTCCTTTCAAAATACGTTTCACGTCCACGAAAGTAAACGATCTCAAATATTTTTTCTTCGTGTTGATTAATAAGGAATGGGACAACTTGCACGTCCCTTTTTTAAAATGGCATTAGCATTAACATTAACAAATTCAAATACAGTTTGGAAAATTTTTAAGTGGACGAACTTTAGTTAACTAGTTATTCGTCGCTCTCTTCGCTTGAATATAAATCTCTCTTATTACTCGATATTACGTTCATTTCGACTTACCTTAATATTCATGTTTATGAAATTGGATATTCTCCGGCTTTGAAGCTTCTAAAAGTATATATATATATATTTTTAGTACAGGAACTCCTTCCCTATATTTTAAATAAAACAACAGGCGGCGCTCAACTAAGTTTTTTTTTTTAGTTTTTTTTCTTACTATTAAAAGTTTCCCGTAGCGGCTTCAAACTACTCGAGCGTCGGACAAACACAACTTTCGATAAATTTTCAAATCAGTCACTGTCTACTTCAAGCTTGTTTAGCCAGACTGACTTGGACTATGAAGTCTAATCACGCGCGCGAGTCACACCACGCAGTGACGTCATCTGTACATCTGGACTCTAATAGATGACAGGCATCAACCAATCACAACGCGTGTAGTACCTCGGTTGTTGTATAAATATATACCCGGGAGACTGACATTTTTCGAAAATTCTCACTAAATATCCTCTTAATTCCACTGAGAATGAGAGTTTTTTTTTTAATCTATAGTGATTTCAGTACATTCATTGTACTTGAAGTAGTAAATAATGGGAAGGTTACGATGAATACTAAATTTTCGTTATTGACAACAAAGAATCAAGCAAACTTTAAATAAGAAATATTGCAGATTATAACTGCGCAGTATTAAAATAAGTGTAGCTCTAATTAATAAAAGTTTTTCCAATGTTATCACACGGCTATATTTACCACGGTCGTGAGAAATTGAAAAACTGGTGACGTAATGAAGACAAGTTAAGACACGTTCCTGCTTGACGTGCCAAAATTTTAAATTTTCTATCACGCATTTGAACTCGCTAAAAGAACACAACAAAAGTACCCTTACCAAACCAACTCTGTTTTTTAAATGATTTAAAACTGTTTTAACGGTATTTTGACGATTTAAACACTATTTTGAAGCCACCATAGGGTATTTTTGTGCTATTTTGTAAAAAAGTTTAAATTTTACTCACTGTTTGAACTGTATTTTAGACATAGTTAAAACGTATTCTGTGACACCGGAAAGATTTCCCATCTGTTTTTAATGTATTTTTTTCTTAAAATAGTGTTAAAATAGTGGATTCTAGAATCTGTTTTGAGACTGTGACCACAAACAGCTAGTATAAATACTTTAAAAATGCTACTTAAACACTGTTTTGAAAACAATATCGGCAATGGTTGTAGATTTAAAATGTAGTTTACCAACTACCAGTATAAAAACAGGTTTCAAATAGATATTTGAAATGTAGTTGACAAGTCAACAGTATAAAATAGGTTTTAAATATAATACTTGAAACCTATTTTGAACAGCAACTCACGATTAGCATTTCACAATACAGATAAAAGAGTCTATTTTTAACATATTTAAATTTTTGTTCAGGCGAGTAGAGTATTTACAATGTGGTTTTAAAATACTAACAGCAGGGTCTATGTAAAAACAGATTTTAAATACACTATTTTTGAGCTCTTTTGAGAGGTTGACCGTTAACTTTGCTCCCTCTCCCCTCTCCCCAGTCCCTTTTCTGTTTTATCCTTGATTTGCAATATATCACTTCCTTTCGTGAGCGCCAAGAATCTGAGAAAAAAAAAATGACCGACTTATAGAGGTTAAGAGCTGCTTATAAGCATCAAGATATTTTATAGGGAAGTCGGGAAATAATTAGCTTAATTCCCGCCCTGAAATATGTATGATAAACATGGCCGAGGCTTTCATATTCGATTGGCGCCAAGGGCAGGAAGGCGAAGGCCTTATATGAATAAACTTCAAAGCTTCTGCTCATTTAGTTATATCGGTGAAACGCGAATGTCGTAGGTATATATAATTCCTCGCAATCGTAGAGTCCTGGACAAGTAGTACATGTATGCGAAAACCGAGTGATGAAGTCAGGCTCACTAAAACATTTCGTAGGTTGGATTTTATAATTAACGATACATGCACAGTTGCTTTTGAGTTCATTGTTATCTGCACTGTACCCACGCGTAGTCAATCGTATTAAAATCCGCAACAAAGCCAATCGGTATCAACCTTCGTACTGTATCAATTGCCGATAGAAATCGATGACATCGATGAAGAAACATTGGCGAGTATCGATTGCCAATGGAAACTAATAACGATTGATTTATCAATGTTAGGGCCAAACTGCAGAATACCCTCACAGCAACTGTAATACAGCTATTTGCATCCTATCCATAACAATAGTTCTATTGTTTCATAGCTTGTTCTTGAAAGAGTTCTGACTCAATGTATCTTGTGCGGTGTATTCTGCAGTTGCTACAATATTGCTATCGATTACTATTTAACAATAATCCTGTGAAATAGCGCAGAACATTGCCTGATACTTAGTCGATGAGGCCATATAATGCCAACCTGGCTAAAATCAAATGATATTCCACAAGATTGAGCAGGATAATTGTTTTTTTTTTGGTTCAACTACATGTACATGTAATTGCCAACGAAACACTATCTGCAGCAAGAAAAATTGTGGCTTTGCAGCACTTTGCAGGGTTTCTTGGACGAATCTTGGCAACCTACATACATGTATATCGCATATGATATCGCATATGATATCTGTTATGTACAGATGATGGATATTATTGTTGAACTCTTGTTGAACACATAATCGGCATCGCACGAATTTGTTGAATTATTATGACTGTTCTCAGAAACATGTTTTCATCTTTTTTATCATTTTCACGGACATTTATCATTGAAACTATTTGTCTGTATGATTTTATTGAGTCACTTTGTTTTCATAGCATAAAGGTAGGTAAAGTCTGTATACACTGTACGAGCCTAGGGGCCCATCAGGCCGGAGCTTATCCCGGTCTCCGTAGCATGAAGCGACTAGGAGTATTGCTACACTGTACTCCCCCCTGGACAGGATGCTAGTCCATCGCAGGGCTAACCTCAGCAGTAAATTCGCTGGTACTCATTTATACACCTGGATGGAGAGAGGCACTATGAGAGTAAAGTATCTCGCCCAAGAACACAACGCAGTGCCCCGGCCAGGGCACAAACCCGAACCCTATCCGGAGTCCAGCGCACTAACCATTAGGCCACCGCGCCTCCCACATTTTCATAGCATGCAAGATTTTAACAACTGTCAACAAACACAACAAACAGAGGCATTTTGGTAATTTTGAATTTACATTTTTTTAATACAGAAAGGTCACAATTAGTTGAGTACTCTTCAAAGAAATCACTGGATGGAAAACATATGTTAGCATAAGAATTGAACACATCATATTCTTAGAAAATTATGTGGCCATCTCATATGGCTTAAAAATTAAAATTGTTGGCAATTTCAATTTTTGCATTGCTACATGTACATACATGTATTTCTCTGATTTCCAACACAGCAAAATTTGAATTGTTTCTCTTCCATGAGAGTTTCATGTGCATGTACATGTGGTAGATACGTGTACACGATGTACATGCAAAGCCACACAATTGCAACTGAGGTTACATGTTCGTTTACACTGTAAACCACACCGCATACATGTAGACATTTTTACATGGGACTGTTATGGAACAAGTCTGGAACAGATCCAACACTGCTATTTTGCAGGTCCAGTTTTGGATCTGCACTTGACCAGTTCCAGAACGATTCCAGGTACATGTACATTGTGAACAAAAGCCAATCCAGTCCGGTTCAGTTTGGAATGCGTTCAGTGTAGTCCCACGTAAACTTAGCCTCGAGAAATTACTGTTCTGTCACACAAAGATGATTTCAATCATATTTCAGAGGCATTTTTTTTTCTATTGGAGGGTGATGGAAACAATCCTAGTAGTTTTTGCCATATTCAACATCAGTAGTCCAATTAGCTGTTTGATTTCAAAATGGCAGCTCTGATCTGTTGGTGTACATGTATGGATTAATGAATGATTGAAGTTACATGTATTTATAATTGAACATTCAAATCTGTTCACACTGAAATATAATCTGAATAAGTGAAGGCATTTTTTTAACCACTTAAGCAGAAGGCCTTCAGCCATTTTGACTACATGTATACATACACTGCAAAGTAACATCAAAAGCCTGTATTTATAGTGGCTGAATTGTTTTTGTGGTAAATATTTTCTTTGTGTTCTTTAAGTAGAATTCATTAATTTGGGGTTTTACAATGTGAAATCTTAATGTTTGGCACATTTTGTGAGATCTTATAGCTTATGTATCCAATGAGTGACCACACTCACAGCAAAGGATTAATTAAATTGACCTCTCTTTTTTTGTTTTTATATACATACAAACATTATACTGTACACCTCATCCCAAAAGGGTGGTAGATACATTATTCTTTTTGCCTATATGTTAATTGGTCCTCGCTGCCTCGTTTTAGGCCAAAGATTCATTTTAATTCTGAACAATGATCAAGGCAATGAGGGCCAATTAAGGTGAAGACAAAAGAATAATGTATTTTCCGCCATTTTGGAATATTGTGTATGGAATTTTATACTAACGGTTTCAAAATGTCAGATCTTGCTTGCCGAAGTACATTTTGTGACAGCATAATATTGCAACAGGAGGCGGGAGGCGCAGTAGCCTAATGGTTAGTGCGCTGGCAGACTCCGTATTGAACGGCCTGGGTTCGAGCCCTCCCCGGGGAACTGCATTGTGCTCTCGGGCAAAACACTTAACTCAGTCATAGTACCTCTCTCCACCCAGGTGTATAAATAAATGGGTACTGGCAAATTTACTAGTGAGGGTAACCCTGCGATGGACTAGCATCCCATCCAAGGGGGAGTAGAAATACTGTGGTTGCTTCATGCTACGGAAACTGGGATAAGCTCCAGCCTGATGGGCCACTTGGCTTGTATGTAGACTTAACCTTTTACCTAGCATTGCAACATTCTACGACAACTACAATACATGTATGTGAGAGTCTAAAAGTTCCTTTTTTATCTTTTCAGAAGGAAACCAACAGAACAAGCTGACCAAAAAGGGAAAGGCTGCAGACAAAGTTGACAAGTTGGGAGAAATAATTAAATAATGTAATGCCAATTTATAGATGCATGTGCTGTATGATGTGCAATGTTCACTTCCTGAAAATTTCTTTTGTCCCTGAAAAGTGAATAAATAATCTTTGCAAAAACTTTAAATTCATGAGCTTTATTTACTACATATAATCAACTTTTGCAAATTCAGGAAAGCGAAGAGAGGCACATTTACATGTACTTTTATGGTTTAACTGCCACTGCTTTAGTTTAAGCATCCAGTGCCTTGCATTTCACAAAAAAAGGCATTTTCACGTAAAAATAACCATCCATATCCAATACACCCACATTGACTCAATTTGTCAATTAATTAGCACTGACAACTTGACTTGGTGAGAGTCTAGTTGCAAAAATAACCGCCTGAGGACTTGAATTTTCTTGATTTTTCTGGCCGTGATCAACAAAATTTTGCCTGTTGGAACTCTCGGGTACTGTACATGTATGTACACTGTATCTGTACAGCCCTTCTGGTTAATGATTACCAAAGCCCAACCAGTGGATGCTATTTTTTGTTTGCCTGCTCTGCTGATACTCAAATTGTGGATATGTCTGGTATTCATCTCCCAGCATATTTGTCACACTTTAATTTTTCTTTATTTCTCAGAAAAGTGGAAACTATTTTGTTGCTGGCTATTTTTATACTGGTTTTACACTATCTGTTTATGTTTTTTTATATATTTACGTGATCTTTTATATTTTAACATTGTCTTAAGCACATTACATGTAAAATACTACATCGAACAGAGCAAAATATACATGTACATATAATTTAAGCACAATTTCAAGACTGTTGGTTCCAAAAACAGAATTAAAATACATGTAGCATAAAAAAATAGTTTACAAATAGTGTGAGAATTTAAAATATATTTTTAATGCTGTTTCCAACCTGCTTCAGTCTGGAATTTTAAAGAAGTCTCAAAATATGTTTTAATACTGTTTTAAACAGCTTTAAAACACCATCTCAAAATATGTTTTAATACTGTTTTAAACAGCTTAAAACACCATTAAAAACAGTCAAAAACTATATTAAAAATATAATTTAAACACCTATTTTTAGGTGTGAGGATTTAAAATATATTTTTAACCTGTTTGTATACTGTTTGTAATAACTATATTTTAAATTCCAATCTGTTTCTGTGGAATTTTAAAAAAAAGTTTCAAAATATGTTTTAATGCTGTTTTAAACAGCTTAAAACACCATTTAAAAATACGTTTTAATAATGTTTTAAATAGCTTAAAACACCATTCAAAACAGTCAAAAACTATATTAAAAATATAATTTAAACACCTATTTTTAATCTGTTTCACACAAATAGTTAAAAAATAGTTTTCAAAAATAGTTTAAAAATAGATTTAAAATAGTGTTGTGTTTGGTAAGGGTAGTTACACTAAAAAATATCAACTACAAGAGAAAATCCTTTCACACTGAAAATAAAAAAAGATACTCAGAAAATTGTAGTTTCATCGATGACTCTTACGGCTATGAAATCTTTAAAAGAGCGTGATCTTATCTCTCAGGCTGCCTGAACGAAAATTGCTAATGTCAACACATTCCATACACATTATGTCATGACCTTAGCCTCGTTAGTAAATATTCGCTAGGAATCAAACGCTTGAAAAACATGAAAATAGGTTATATTTATACTAAATAAACAGTAGAATAGCCGCAGAATTTTCGGCAGATAAACAATTTAAAGGCATTTTGCGGATAAACATAAAACGTGGCATAAAGAAAGCCGCGAATGTTTGCCGCGTATAGATTGGGCCCTAATTTACCGACAAGACTAAAAAACAAGAAAAAGAAAGAATTAATTAAATCAAAGGTAAAAAACACGAACCACGCCGGTGGCCTGCAGGACCCCGCGCAGTTAAAAAAAAATAAGAAAAAATATTGGTAAAATATGAATCGCAGCGGTGGCCTCCAGGCTCCCGCGCGGTTAATTAGCTTTTCCGGCTTTTATGTTAGAACCTTCAGTTGGCAAGATATCGAAGGGAATTTCAATTTAATTTCATTAAAAAATTGACTTCTATTTGTGGAGGTAACTTCTTCGAGAGCGTCGCACATGTTAAGGACGAATACTGTCTAAGACGAAACCATACCAAAATTTCAACAAAAATAATGAAAAACTAAAATAACATGAGGTGGAAAGTGTAAACGCCTACTTCTACCCAGATTTTGACTTCTATTGGTGAGGAAAACGTCGTCACACGTCTAACTATCTTATGAACAGTGTACACCGACGAAAACTTTTTATTATTTTTTTTTTATCCGGCTATTTTTTGCGAGGGATGGACGATGAAACAGTAAAAGGAAAGAAAGGAAATTCTTAAATATATTTTTTTCCATCAATATTTTTAGGCAGAATGGCAAATTCAACCGCATGCTGCTACAATACCTCTTTACTATTTACTATAGGATTTCTGTTCAAACCCACATATTTATTGTACGAACATCTAAACGCAATTGATTTTAAGGTAGTAAACATCATTAAAATGTTGGCTCTTATAAAAAAAAAGAAAAGAAAGATACCAACTTCTACCTTTTAGCGATTTGGATAACATTGTTTTACAAACGTAAAATTCATTTAGTACTACATATAAAAATGAATCAGAAACTGTTAAAACGGTAAAAACAAAATAATACTTAATACTTACAATTAGTAGCTCTTGTCTTTGAGGAAACTGCGGAAAAGTCATAAAACTTTCCTGTTTTATGCAGTGTAATAAAGGAATTCTGAAGTTAATTTTTTATAGCTATCTCTAGTTTACCATTGTTTTCATTGCCATAAAAGGAAAAGAATACCGATAGCAATTGCGCTCTTTAATTTTGTACGAGTCACGTGTTAAGAGATCCAGCTATTCAAAAAGAGAACTGAAAAGAAACTGATTGGTTGAAACTCGCGAAGTGAAAAACGTTTTTCCGTTTATTGCGGGTGTTTGTGGCTCGAAAATAAATATGTTTATTTTGTGATTTACGCACTGACTGCCTCTGGATGGAATGGTTTTCTTGTATTTATTATTAATCAGTGTAAAAGAAATGGCTATTTCAAACAGGCGCTAATGCCGCTGATCAATGAATTTTCATTTTAAAAACGTCAGTAAATGAAACGGTCACCTTGGTCCATGACAGGAGGGCGATGAATTTTACCTGCGACTCGTGGATCGAGGACATGTTGATGAAGTCATTGAAATTGAACAAAAGCAAACCAGATGGGATTATGAAAATACTATATTTTGTCTTTGAAATGTTCGTCAGAATAAAAAAAATGATTTTAAAAAGCAGTTGGTTGGCCGCTGCTCTCTTGACTTATAAACATCTACTGTTAATAAATGATTACGAAAAGGCGATCTATTTGTAGCTCGATAAGATAAAAATAAACGGCTTTGTTTAGAACGTGACTTTAAAGGTAAACAGAAGTATTCGAATGAGGTAAACACATGAAAAGTGGCAGGGGCCAAAAGGTTTTCTTGTTTCACATTTTAAACGCAACATTCGTCAAATAAACGCCTGACATGTGTGCCAGGTGTTTAGTTCAACATTCTCCCAATTTTTCCGCGTAACGCTATATTAATGAGTATTTTTACTACTATTAATACTCCTACTACTACTACTACTACTACTACTACTACTACTACTACTAGTACTACTACTACTACTACTACTACTACTACTACTACTACTACTACTGCTACTACTACTACTACTACTACTACTACTACTACTACTACTACTACTACTACTACTACTACTACTACTACTACTACTACTACTACTACTACTACTACTACTAGTACTACTACTACTACTACTACTACTACTACTACTACTACTACTACTACTAGTACTACTACTACTACTACTACTACTACTACTAGTACTACTACTACTACTACTACTACTATTACTACTACTACTACTACTACTACTACTACTACTACTACTACTACTACTGCTACTGCTACTGCTACTGCTACTGCTACTGCTACTGCTACTGCTACTGCTACTGCTACTGCTACTGCTACTGCTACTGCTACTGCTACTGCTACTGCTACTGCTACTGCTACTGCTACTGCTACTACTACTACTACTACTACTAGTACTACTACTACTACTACTACTACTACTACTACTACTACTATTACTACTACTACTACTACTACTACTACTACTACTGCTACTGCTACTGCTACTGCTACTGCTACTAGTACTACTACTACTACTACTACTACTACTAGTACTACTACTACTACTACTACTACTACTACTACTACTACTACTAGTACTACTACTACTACTACTACTACTATTACTACTACTACTACTACTACTACTACTACTACTACTACTACTACTACTACTACTACTGCTACTGCTACTGCTACTGCTACTGCTACTGCTACTGCTACTGCTACTGCTACTGCTACTACTACTACTACTACTACTAGTACTACTACTACTACTACTACTACTAGTACTACTACTACTACTACTACTATTACTACTACTACTACTACTACTACTACTACTACTGCTACTGCTACTGCTACTGCTACTGCTACTGCTACTGCTACTGCTACTGCTACTGCTACTGCTACTGCTACTGCTACTGCTACTGCTACTGCTACTGCTACTGCTACTACTACTACTACAACTATATTAGCACTAAACTGGTTTTAATTTCTTGAGGCTCCTTTATCTGGGTCGAGATCGAATTTTAATACATTAATTTTTATAGTAAGATGTGAAAACTGTAGTACTCGGAAAAATCCCTAGGGGCAAAAACGCCCATATATAGCAGCACGTGGTTCTATTAAATAAATTCAATACTCCTCTTATAAGCGAGGTGCTTAAAACCCTTAAAGGAGCTACGTCACGGCGATTTCGCAGATTGTTACTCTAAACTGTTCTGAAATTAGTAGCAGGCAACTTAACCCATGAGAAACATTATCTTTGAACACCTAAAGGAAGCTTTGACCTTAATTTGCGGATAGAAATCAAACTAAGGCTATAAATATTGATATTTCGAAGACGTTAGAAAACAACTTGAAAAGTTTAGCCTTAATTTTTCAAGTTGCAATCCGTTTCCATCCAAGCAATCCGCAGCCAAAGACGTCTGATAACAGTTTCAATGCTATAATACAGTAATCGTTAATAAATTGACCTATTATGTTTAGGTTTCCTATGCTACAAATTTAAATTTTGGCACGGTTCAAAAATATGCTGAAAGCCGTGACAAAGCCCCTTTAAAAAAATAAGCAACGTCCTGATTTATTTTCAGGTGCACCTTGTTTTAAATTGGGCCGCGGAATTACTACCAATTACATGTATACACCCAGCTGGTGTCTTATTTAAGCCGCATCCTATTTTTCTTGAATATAAATAATCCTAATCATTTTTTCTCAGTTATACGTTTTTACAACAATAGCGAACTTAGTGTAAGCTAACTTGTCGTTTATAACACTCATTTTGGTCTAACACTCGAGGCACTGCATGGCAACATAAATTGAACATAGCAAACATAATGACCTCATGGTTCTAGCCAAATTTCTATAAGGTATAAAAAAATGTTTTAAAAATTGCCTAAAAATTGTTTTAGGCATTTCATTAGCAATAAAAATATGGATTCGCAACAATCGAAACATAGCCATTAAATTCGACTCGCTAAGAGGTTGTTACACCGAGAACTGCTCTTACTACAAACTAAATGGCATGAAAGGCGTGAAAGAGCTGACTGTCACCTGCGCCTCGTGTGTTCGAGGACAGAAAGACGACATCACTGGAGTTAAACAAAAAAAAAACAGATAAGATTTGGGACATTTCAGTTCTTTGCTTGATGCGAGAAGAAAACGAATTTAATAATATATCAACACGTATTGGCCTCTAGTACTGTCCTTCCTTGAACTCTAAACCTCTTACATTTAATTGATTATGATAGAAAGCTGTTGATCTCGTTCGTCAATGAGCCACGTCAACTTGTAAAATTAAATAAATGGCTTTGTTTGTTTAGGGACGAAAAAGTGTGAGCTCTGAGTCGGTAGATAAAAAAACAGAAATGAAGAATCAACTGATTTAAACAAAAGGTAATAATAGAGCGTTAAGAGGAACAATTGGGAGAATGTTGAGCTAAACACCTGGCACACATGTCAGGCGTTTATTGTTGCGTTTAAAATGTGAAACAAGAAAACCTTTTTGCCCCTGCCATTTATCATGTGTTTACCTCATTCGAATATTTCTGTTTACCTTTAAAGTCACCTTCTAAACAAAGCCGTTTATTTTTATCTTATCGAGCTACAATTAATAGATCGCCTTTTCGTAATCATTTATTAACAGTAGATGTTTATAGGTCAAGAGTGCAGCGGCCAACCAACTGCTTTGTAAAATCAAATTTGTTTTCTTCTGACAAACATTTCAAAGGCGAAATATAGTATCTTCAAAATCCCATCTGGTTTGCCTTTGTTCAACTTCAATGATTTCATCTACATGTCCTCGAATCCACGAGTCGCAGGTAACATTCATCGCCCTCCTGTCCTGGACCAAGGTGACCGTTTCATTAACTGACGTTTGTAAAATGAAAATTCATTCATGAACGGTATTAACGCTTGTTTAAAAAAGCCATTTCTTTTACACTGATTAATAATAAATACAAGAAAACCATTCCATCCAGAGGCAGTCAGTGCGTAAATCACAAAATAAACATATTTATCATCGAGCCACAAACACCCCCAATAAACGGAAAAAAAGTTTTTCACTTCGCGAGTTTCAACCAATCAGTTTCTTTTCAGTTCTCTTTTTGAATAGCTGGCCGGATCTCTTAACACGTGATTCGTACAAAATTGAACAGCGCAATTGCTACCGGTATTCTTTTCCTTTTATGGCAATGAAAACAATGGTAAACTAGAGATAGCTATAAAAAATTAACTTCAGAATTCCTTTATTACACAGCATACAACAGGAAAGTTTTATCACTTTCTCGCAGTTTTCGCAAAGACAAGAACTACGAATTGTAAGTATTAAGTATTATTTTGTTTTTACCGTTTTAACATTTTCTGATTCATTTTTATATGTAGTTCTAAATGAACTTTACGTTCTTAAAACAATGTTATCCAAATCGCTAAAAGGTAGAAGTTGGTATCTTTCTTTTCCTTTTTTTATAAGACCCAACTTTTTAATGATTTTTACTATCTTAAAATCAATTGCGTTTAGATGTTCGCACAATTAATATGTGGGTTTAAACAGAAATCGTATAGTGAATAGTAAAGTCGTATTGAAGCAGCATGTGGTTCAATTTGCCATTCTGCCTAAGACTATTGATGGAAAAAATTATATTTAAAAATTTCCTTTCTTTCCCTTTACTGTTTCATCGTCTACCCCTCGCAAAAAAAGCTGGAATTAAAAAAAAAATTAATAAGTTTTCGTCGGTTTGCACTGTTCATAAGATAATTATACGTATGACGACGTTTTCGTTACCAATAGAAGTCGAAATCTGGGTAGAAGTAGGCGTTTACACTTTCCACCTCATGTTATTTTTCATTTTTCATTTTATTTTTTGAAATTTTGGTATGGTTTCGACGTAGACAGTATCTGTCCTTAACATGTGAGATGCTGTCGATGAAGTTTCTCCACAACTAGAAATCAAATTTTTTAATGAAATTAAATTGAAATTCCCCTCGATATCTTGCTAACTGAAGGTTTTAACCTAAAAGAAAAGCTAATTAACAGCGCGGCTGCCTGGAGGCCACCGAAGCGGTTCATGTTTTACCAATATTTAACTGCGCCGGGTCATGAACGCCACCGGCGTGGTTCGTTTTTTACCTTTGATTTTTTTTTTCCTTTTTTTTTTTTAATCTTGTCATCGGTCGGTAAATCAGGGCCCAATCTCTACGCGGCCAACACTCGCGGCTCTTTAGATTACGCCACGTTTTATGTTTATTCGCAAAATGTCTTTAAATTGTTTACCTGCCGAAAATTCTGCGGCTATTCTACTCTTTATTTAGTATTAATATAACCTATTTTCATGTTATTCAAGCGTTTGATTCCTAGCGAGTATTTACTAACGAAGCTAAGGTCATGACATAATGTGTACGGAATGTGTTGACATTAGCAATTTTCGTTCAGGCAGCCTCAGAGATAAGATCACGCTCTATTAAAAAAAAACTTGATTTCATAGCCGTAAGAGTCATCGATGAAACTATTTACTACTTCAAGTACAATGAATGGATTGGCTGTAGATTAAAAAAAAACTCTCATTCTCAGTGGGATTAAGAGGATATTTAGTGAAAATTTTCGAAAATTTCAGACTCCCGGGTATCTAGTTTTCCAAAACAGTACTCTGTGACCGGGTTTGAAGACACTACATACAATACACTAAACATTCCAATAAGATATATGTACTTAACGTTTCGTATAAAGCAAATGGCCATACTATATTAAGAAAAAAAAAATAAAAAATAAAACTTAGTTTAGCGCCCCCTGTTATTTTATTCAAAATATAGGGAAGAAGTTCATGTACTAAAAATATATATATAATTTCAGAAGCTTCAAAGCCGGAGAATATCCAATTTCATAAACATGAATCTTAAGGTAAGTTGAAATTAACGTAATAAGAGAGATTTATATTCAAGCGAAGAGAGCGACAAATAACTAGTTAACTAATGTTCGTCCACTTTTCCAAACTGTATTTGAATTTGTTAATGTTAATGCCATTTTAAAAAAGGGGCGAGCAAGTTGTTCCATTCCTTATTAATCAACACGAAGAAAAAAATATTTGAGAGCGTTTAACTTTCTGGAAGTCAAACGTATTTTGAAATGACTTTTTGTATCTAGTATTGTTATTGCAGTGCTCGGAAAAGTCGCAAAACTCTTGCCCATTTAACTCCATCACTATATTTAAACATTCTACCAAAGAGAAGTATTCTCTTCGAGGCTCAAGCGTGCTCCAGCCCAGTGTTTCGCTTCTCTCTTCATATTACACTACGCGTCGGTTTTGCCTAAGACCATTTCTTGATGCTCTTAGTTGTATTCTAGTTAAGGTCTTACAAGTGATCTATAGAGTACCGAGAATACTTGTCTCTTCTTTTTGGCGACTGCACGCTTCAGTAGACCCAGCATTTTTTTTTGTTCGCTTACTAATACGTCCACGTGATTTAACCAGGATAAATCTCTTGACATAATGACGCCTAGGTCTTTATCGGAGTAAACACTAATTTGATGGTAACAGACCTTATGTATAGTAAAGTGACACGCCCCGAGAGGCGGTAAAGGTGTTGTTCTAACGCTCTAACTAAGATGGCGACCAGTAGGGACAAATCGCCCGAGCCGCTACTTTTCGACCCATCCCCATCAGAACACATGTCAGCATTACTTACCATTTAAATTTCACGCTTCGGGAAAATACGACACCATATTAGATTCGTTTGTGGCTACAACTCCAACAATAAGAGAATAAAATAACTTTTCGAGGGAATATTGTTTATTTTTTATTTGTCATTTGCGGTCCGAAGGCGAAGCGCAAGGGCCGCAAATGACACTACAAGGGCGAAAATAAACAATATTCCCTCGAGCAAGTCATTTTACTATCATTATCATCAATTTATAAGGCCAAATAACATCCCGGTAAACAACAAATTAAATAACATTTTCAATAATACAAGTACTGTACTACTTGACAGCCATGTTTCCAAATTCTATGCTTTATGGTTTTAGTTGTGTTTTTAGCCTGAGTTTACCAACAATTTATCAAATTAGATATAAATAAACAATAGCCGCCATTTGGCGCGAAAATATGCACGGATATTTGTCCGCGGACATTATTTGTTCCGAGAAGCGAACAGTTTTCCAAGAGCGAAGCTCGAGGAAAACTGTGAGCTTCGAGGAACAGACAATGTCCAAGGACAAATATCCGTTCATATTTTTGAAGCCAAATGGATGCTATTGTGTTTATTATCCTTCAACTATTTTTTTAGAAGGCCGCATTTTGGGAGACCTTTACTCAAAGCTTTTAAACGTCAAATAAAATCTGACAGCGCTCAAAATATTATTAGTCTGCTCAAAGTGTTTAGTTTTATTCATTTTCACAATTTATTCGGGATAAAAGCTAAACGTGCGAACATAAATCGCAGAGTTCCAAAACTGGGGAATATCACTTGGGGAATATCATCTGATATTCCCCAATTTTGGCTGCATCACGTGACGTATTTAGACCAATCGCGCGCGCGCAAAATATTTGATGGATTATAATTTAGCTTATATAATATCAATTTCAGTTAAATATTTATTTTAAACTGCTGAAATCCAAGATGGCGGACTAGAAATAGAGTGAAGAACATTTTGCTCTGTATTTCAACGGATGTGTTTTATTTTCAATTTTGGAAAATTTCTTTATTAGGTTTTTAGGTTTTACAGTCCAATAATGTCGATTTTTAGGATATTTAATGAAATAGACGATTTAAAGAAATTCAAATGGCGGATCCAAGACGGCGGATCAAAGATGGCGGCTATTTCAATGTTAATTTTTTTGTTGCTAATGACAACTAACATATTGTCAGGCACAATAATCTTTGGTTATACATCAAATAATAAAGAAATATTGATTAAATAGCTTTTCAGCCAATGAAATCGGATAAATGATGTCATAAATTACGTAATATTACGTCACTATGTCATCAAAGTTTCTAAAGTTACTAGAATTATTGTCTACATTATCCTGTGTTAATTTGGTGACCATAGCGTTAACGGTTTTGAAGTTACCTAGCCCCCCTCCGGTCAGAGAAGGTTAAAAAAAGTCCGGTCTGAATAGGGTTAACAGCCCGCTGGAAGTAATTTGGGGCCCTCAAAGCGCGTGTTTTCAAGAGGGCGGTTTTCAATTTGGCCGAGTATATTGATAATAATGCACATTCGAGCCGCGAAAGCATTATTTGACGTCATTATGCATAAGGTCTTTTCTCTTTTTTATGGTTGTGTCATTTTTTGTGAATATGTGTTATACTCCTGTCGGCATCAGTCTTTTAGTGGATGTCGGTATCAGTCTTTTAATCCTTGCACACATTCTTTCAGTGTGTAAAGTGAAACATGCCAAGCCCTTGGGACTTGTGGGCATTTAGTTGTTTAAAATGTTTTTCTATTTAATTTCAGTGCATTGCAAAGAATGTTGTTATATGTTACAAATTCTGAAGCCCGCTCTTTGAACGCATTCACACGATAAAATATTACAAAAGCCTCAGAACTAGCATAAGCACTGATGCCAAATTTCGCATAAACTTGGCTTTCGAATATGTGACTATATTAGCTGTATTAGGTTCAAAAGGTTCACAGTCACCTAGTAAACTGCTGTGTTTTAACGTCGTTTGCTTTCATCTTCTTTTCCTTACAGTTTGTGTGGTTTTTGTGTGGTTTCCTCGCCAGCGTTTCATTCGTTTTCAGCCTGACGTGCTATGAGTCGACGTGTTTCGATAAGACTGGCAGTGGAAATAGGCGGAAAACCTGTACATTACCTTATAGGCGAGAATGCTTTAATGCATCCTATAAGTGTCGCACACTAAAATATACCAGGGGCAATGATTTAATCGAATCGAGGAGCTGCAGTACAGAATGCGATGAGCAAGTTTGCCAAACACCCGATTACACGGACTGTAGTGTGACATGTTGCGAAACAGAGTTATGCAATCCTTTGTCGGGTGAGTATACGGTTATATAAAACTTTATAATCTAATATATAGATTTAGGCAGGCCTAAAAGCGGAGCTCCCATTTATTAATTTTTTGCTTGAATTTACAGTGTTTTGATGTCCCTGCACTTTATTGGGTTCCTCACGTATGCACGGAGGAGCACTTATCAAATTTTAGTATAAAAAACTTTTTACAACTTTTACTGCATACTAATAACTTTCTAAAGTAAATCAATGAAAAAAGGACCTCAATGAAGGCAAGGAAATTTGATTTGATTTACTTCAAAACAGTCAAAGCAACTCAAGGCAAAAAAAAAAATACAGCGCGATACAAATTCAACACGCGGCTAAAGAAAACGAAATCACGGCTGCCAAACAAACCTGGCAAATTCATTGGGAGCCGGTTATGCAAGTTATTTGTGTAAGAGTTGTGGCAGTTTGTGATTTAGAAGTGGTGCTCGCTATCTAGCAAGCGAACAATGTAGTTTGAGCCGTCTTTATTTGGTTGCATGATTAACTATTCTGTTTTATCGTACACGTTGCTTAATACATTAGAGAATTTTACGTAGAGAACTAAATGAATTTTCTTCGTTTCTGGTAAGCAAATGTACGGTAGAAAAAGTCTGAACTCACTCACCCAGGCACAGGTAACACGCAACGAAACCGGCGTAAAGAATTGTTTAGGAATCTTAAATCACGCGTACGCGATTTAACATACACTCACTGAAATAAACAATGCGAGCGAATAAAATAGACCAGTTGGATAACAAATCGCTTAAATTCATTTTAGTGTGCAGTATCGTTGCGTAGTTTTACTAGTTTTGGTTTGGACTTGTTTGCAGGATTTTCCTCAGTATAAAGGCGAAACTTGCTTTTGATCAAATTAAAGCTCAATAATTTAATATTCTTTCAAATGAAAATCCAAAAATGAACCTTACAGTTTACTCCACTAGCCAAAACACAACATTTGAAACCAAACATTTAATAGACAATGTCTGTATAAAATGTACAAAAGTAATTAAAGCAAAGAGGTTTCAAAGCAGCATAAAGAAATAATGGAATTTATAAATAATGTAAGCCTACGGAAAGATCTGAAAAACGATACAACTTCGAATTCGGGTATAAATGAAGTTCAAACGGAGTTCTCACAATAAAAATAGACTTCAGCTAAGGGTAAACATTACATTTGTTACCTTATATTTGGAAAAGGCTTGTAAATTCTGCAGGCTAAAGCTTTCAAACCAGCGCCATAATATCGGAAACGAACACGCCAGTTTCCATGTGAGCTTATTCCAACTCCAACTCGACCGACATATACATGATATGAATTATCAGCGAAGATCAATCTCTTCCTTTCTTTCGGTGTAGCTGTTAAGAGTCTTTATCCATCACTTCGTTTCGTGAAATTGATCGGCTCTGAGCTAACTTTTAGTTCGGCTAGCCGCAGGAACCGTGCACAGTTCTTCAACTCTCGCTGTTTTTGACTTGTAGTCCGATATATCATATTCAGGTCGGCAAACATTTCGGATGTTCACGCTAAGATGCTATCCCGAAATCATTTGGCATAAATTTCCACGCTGTAGATGAGTAAATAAAGCAAGAAATAGGCGAAGATCTATCTTTTCCAGAAGCTTTGTTCGCCTCTTTCATTCAACTTAAAAAGTGAACAAGGTGCCACTCTTGCCACAAATTTGCCGCCTTTTCATACAATCGCGTCGTTTAAGTTGAAATGAAATGTCCAGATCATTTATTATAACATGGGAAAAAAACCCTGAAGTAAAGCAGTGTTCTTACAAATTTTTACGACAGGTAACTCTAAACGAACCGAATATGTTTTTGTGCCATTTTTTGTGCGTAAGAAGGACTCCAAATCAAGGAGAAAATCAAGGACAAAGGCAAACTCGTTCCCAGGCCTAATCCGTGCGTACGGACGGACGTGACATCCAAATTTTTTCAGCTTCATGAGCTTTCATGGGTTTACCAATTCTATGGTTATGGTGCTCCGCACGCACGCGCCTTCGGCGCGCGCGGGAGCTCCGCTAATACATTACATCGCCATAGTCAAACTCATTGAATTTCTAGTTGTGTGTTGTGTGTAATTCTACATTGCTACATGGCGTATTACCAACTGTACAAAGAAAAAGGGATGTTAAAAATAATCATTCCGGAGATAATAGTAACACACATAACACCCCACTTTTTGACACGAATCATTATTAGCGGAGCTTCCGCGTTCATTGTACTAAGGTTAAGAAAAATGTCAACTGTCTTCGGTCAAGCCGCGGTTTGTATTTAATTGCATATTTTCGCGCCAAATGAAGGCTTATGTTTTTATCATTATTCAAATTTTTTAAAGACTTTCTGAAAATTATGCAGCGTCCAACCAACCCTCAAAGTGTTAAAAATTAATCCATTCTTTTTAAATGTTCAGTTTTACTCAAATGAACAACTTGCCCAAGATGAGAATTAAAAATGCAAGAGATACTTATCTTTATTTATGTATTTATTTTTATTTATTTATTTATTTATTTATTTATTTATTTATTTATTTATTTATTTATTACTTGTTTGTGTAATTATTTATTTATGTATTTATGTATTAAGTAGAGAACTTGGCTCCAATCTCCGTAACTTCCAGAAGATCAAAGCAATGATTATAGAACTTAGAGTATATAGTCGTCTAATTTTTTTTTGGAGGAGGGAGATAATACGTGATAAAAACAATTACGTGATATTGCCCAAATAGCCGTCAGAAAATCGCAAAAAATGTTCTACTTCCTCAGAAACAATAAATAGCAATACATATAAAATGAACATATTTAAGTTAATTCTCGTTAAAAAAGTCCAAACCTGGGAAAACACGCAAAATACAGTTGCCATGGCAAAGACAAGTGCTTGACACGATGACCTAATATATAGATTTAGCCAAGTCTAAAAGGGGAGCTTCGATTATTTTGACTTGTTCTAATAATTTGCGAAAACACTTGATCCTGCGATCCAATGAAAATCCATAATCTGGTCAGCAGTAGATTAAAAAAACACGTGACCCATGTCAAACTAGTCAGCGGATACTTTGTTTTTGGCAGCTGTCAATTGACTATGAAATGGATCTCTCATATTAAATTGCAAAGATGTAACCTGCATGCATAAGTTGACCCAAGTTGACCTAAATATTTTATTTGGCCGCCATCTTGCGCGTCTCGTCAATAAACATCCTCAGAGAGTTCATCTGAACCCGCGAGATGGTCATGTGACACTTGCCAGTGGGTTTCTTGTTTTGAAACAGACGTGTATACATTGTGCATCTGGTAAGCTTTATTATCCCAGAATAACCGGTCTCGTGTTACCTATACTCTCAGTAAGCCGAACACCTCTCTAATACGGACAGTGTAGTTCGGTCCTGACGGTGTCCGTCTTGGGGAGAGTTCACTGCATTCTTGTTTACACTTAAGGTGCGTTAAAGAAAATCCAAGATCGGATTTTTTATTTCGGACCATACCGATACCGTCTTCAAAAAGAAACGAAAAACACGAAATATTTAGTTTCGCGAAATGTATCCAAAAAAAATTTCAGCAAACAAAAGCCTTTCAAAGGTAACAAGATAAAGCCGTAATTCTTCCCTAGCGAAGACCGCTGGGTCAATGTACGTTTTTCGAATCCATTCATAAAGAAACGCAAGAATGATGATTCCCGAAAAATCCGGATATAGATATCATTTAATGTACCCATTCGGCGGGTGGACTCATAATCCATTTTAGGATTTTTAGCAAATTTTAGCAAAGAAAAGCAAAATATGTTTTTGAATACAAGAATCCGGATTTGGGTTTTCTTAACCTGCCCAGCGTACAATATATAGTACGCAGAGTTGTCTGCACTTGTTTTAACCAGCAGTCTCTAACTAATTGAAGTCTCCAAACGCTTAATCTAACAAAAACACACCAGAAGTCGCTATTGTTTGGGAGTTGGTAACAACCCCCGATTTAAAGTCCACTTTTAAACACGAGCAAAGGGCCTGTGAGGTATACTTCACAAGATGTACTTGATTATTTGGACCAAAATTTTGCTATTCCCGACCATGGTTTTGAATTTTTCGTGACATTGAGTGACTTGTCACGCAACCTCCAGTTGTTTGAAATTGGGTAAAGAAACTTTTAAAGTTGAGTTGATTTCCTAAATGAGGTACCAAAAGAATCCTTGATTGTTATTCTGTCAATCTGTGTAGTTATTGTAATTTGCATGCTTAGTTTTTGTCCTCCATGGCTATTAAGTTATTTCATTTAAGTGTCATGTGACAAAGAAGTTAATAACTATGTACTTATTATGGTATCATGTTACATCAGACACCTTGCTATCAACACTCAAAATAAAATGCAATTATTAAAGATCCTTATGCTTCTTACAGAATTTCATAATGCTAAATGGCTAAAAAAGATATGATTTTCTTACCTTCCTTAGTTTAATTGTTTTGAAATTCTTAAAACTTATACATCCATTTAAGTATTTAGAAATTCTAGTTTTCAATTCTGTTTAATTGACTTAAATAAATTATGTCCAACAGTGACCGTATCTATTTGACTTAATTTTATGTAATGTACAGCCAACGACAATCAAGACACCACCATAACTTACGTTGACAAAAAGAAAATGCCAAAGACGATGAAAGAGTTTAAGAAATTGTTGGACAAAATGGACGCGTCCTATCCAGAGAAAAGCCAGTGAGTTTTGAAAAAATGCAAATAACAACAATGTGTGACAGGATAATTGTGTGAAGGAAGGGGTTTCCATCAATGACATTTTACATACACGCGTGGCATCACGAAGTAGACTATAATACCGCGTTTACTCGATTAAACGCCTGGCTAAATAATAAATTGAAGAAACGCCGGGTCTCCAAGATATTTATTACACGTATAATAGTTACAGATATAACGAAACGATTTCTTTCTGTAAAAATATGATGAAGAAAAAAACATTACTTCATGAATAAAGAGCTCAAGCAAGCTTCCGGCTTCAAATAAACGCCGACTTCACAATGTCAAGTGTAAAATAAACGCCTAGGGTGTTTGATCGAGTAAATACGGTATATAGATTTAGCTTGAAAGGGGAAATTTTATTTCTTGAAGGGTTTTCCTTTTTAAAAAATGTCCGCACCATGTACGCTAAGGACATTGTTTTTTGGTTTTAATAAGCCTTAAAATCAGAGCAAAACTTTATATCATTCCGCTTGTGAGACATCTTCCAACCAGGAAAAGCACTGTGATTTTTAGAAAAATTCTCATAATTCATGTGTGGAAAGACATAGAACTTTTATACGCAATAGCTATCTTGCCTACGCACCCAGTATCAAAGAATACTTACCTGTTGATTATCTATATTTACTTATATTTCTATATTTGTTTGATTTTTCAATCTCCTTAAAAGGTAACATCAAAAAAGTAAACGTAGTCTCGAACTAATTTTTACAATAGTTACATTGAAAAAAAAAAAAATCCAGTCATAAACTATTCTCTTTGTTTTTTTCACCAGGTGAAGAGCCAGATTATTCTGGGAGGAACGAAATGACAGCCAGAAAGTGGCAACTCTTAAAATAGTTGATGAATTGACAAAAATATAATTGTAGCTTAAATGAAGGAAATATAATAAATGAGGGTTAATATGCTCCTCTGTTGTGTGCTCTTTCCTGCTATTGTTTTCTTTAATGGTTTTCTTCACTTCATATAGTCCAAGCTAATGTCTCCCATTGCCTTATTTTTTTTCCTTTCACCTCGCCTCCCTTTTTTATCCTTTCCACTTCCGTTTTATCCTCACTTCTGTTCTCCCTATTGCTTTTTTGTTGTTGTTTTTTTCAATAATTGTTGCCTGTACGTTTTTGGAAGATTTGCTTTGCTTACTAAAATAATTGTTTCTATTCCAGCGATTTAAGGCACATTATTTCGCAAGGCATTTAGGAATAAACAATTATCAATTAGACTACGAGTCCGAATTTCTATGAACGAATATTCGCTTATGGAAAATTGCACTTCTAAGTCTCCTATAATACCAAGAAAACCTAACGGAAAAGATCTGTCTTCTATCTATGGAAAATTTTGGGAGCAAAGTTGAAAGTTTTGAAGAAGATGTCCAAGATGCAACTTTTTAAGCACCCTTGACAAACAAGTGTTCGATTCTTCCGCCCTCTTCTTACTTTGGAAGCGCAGGCACTGGGTCCGTAAGATAAAGCTGGTTAAGCGAGTTCTTAACCCTATTCAGACCGGGCTTTTTTTGAACGGAGGGGAGGGGGGGATTTAAAAAGCCCCCATTATGTATTCATTTTGCGGGAAGCAATTAAGAGGGGGGAATTAATTTTACGTGGACTTTGAGAAGTGTGCAAAATTTGGGACGGTGGCTGAGACAGCACAAACAAGACAGAATATTTTAAATGACAAAATAATTATCGATGTTTATTACCAGAATACTGGGCAAAAAAGGGCCTCTGCTTTGCAAAGAATTCCCGCAAAAGAGGGCCCGCTCAACTTGTAGAAAGTCTAATTTAAAAGGTATATGTTTTGCTATTGACAAAATAAACATTTGTCGTTGCGCAGTCTAGTAGCGTGGGCTAATCAAGAATTAATTTCCTCTAAACACTTTCCCTTTTAGTGCAGGTGATCTAAAATCGAAATTTGAGTTTCTCGTAAACAAGACGGCCTTTAAAAATGTCTTGAAAGTTACAAAATAAATATGCAAGGCTTCACCAGCCTAAAGTTCATGATTTCAAATGCTGAAACTTGAAGTGGAAATATAAAGCGTGTAAAATAGAAGTCATTTTGTCAGTTAATTTCCCAACAGTTCTCCCACCGGATTATGAAACGTTTTTTCTTATTTCTACACTTTCAACTACAATCATTTTTTATTTACTAATTACGGAATAGAACCTAATTACGGAATAGAACATTTTTTTATTTACTAATTACGGAATAGAACCTTAGTCACTATGGTTGACCTATGGTTACACGAGGCTGTTATAGGGTTAACCGTTAGGCGTAACACCGGTCAAAAACTTAGCCGTTAGGCGTGAAAATTGGAAAATTTTAAATGTTAGCGGTAAAAATTGTTAACCATAAAAAATGTCTCGCCTCGAAATGCTACGAAAGTGAAAGTCTCAAGATATCATGTGAAGATTTTTGAAGAAGACTATTTTATCTCCAGTTCTTTCCAAAATTAGGAACTCTTCCTTTTCTTCTCCATGCAAGTTTTGAGGATTTTAGATTCTAATTCATGACTGGCATTAATTACGCGCAATGTCATCTTTTAACGCGTGTTCTCCCCCCTCCCTCTCCCACCAAAACAAAAATAAATTCACCATTCACCATTACCAAAGGCTCCAAAATGGCTTGCCACAATAAACCACCTTTGGCAATCCCTTAGCAACTGCTCTAGATCTGTAAATGAGAAGGACCCTCTTACGAAAACTGTCGGAAGGGTCTGACTATTTTCAGACCTTTGTCAATTTAATATACGAATTGACTTAGTTTCGATGGTTATGTTAAAGTATATGATAAGTATATACGGTATACGCTATAACACATATAAGTAAGAACACGTATGACATGGGTTACACGTGTACTTGTATAAAATGGCTGCTCCTTGCTTTCACAGTAATTTAAAATTCTGTTATTTTGTAGATTTTTTCTACAGCAGCATTGGAATGGAAGATGTAGTTTATTATAGCAGTTTACTTTATCTACAATAATTATGAAATTCACCTTTTTATCCCAGAATGGTCGTAAGACCTTAAATAACTTTTTAAAACAGTGGAAATTAATTTTCAACACTTCGTTAACCGTAAAGGAAAAAATAACGGTTAGCCGTAAAAAGCCAAAATATTAGCCGTTAACCAGTCCAGGATCATGTCCACTTTTAGAAATGTTTAGATCCGCTGATCAAAACAAGCAATTATCCAATCACTGCGCGAATTTGGAGTCACATGGTGCGAGGTCTGCTGCCATGAACTTCTCTAGTTTCTAGATCTGAAGAATTACCAACAACAAAACTTGAGAAATAATGGCCGGATTTTACTTTACATTGTGTGTTAATAAAATAGACAAAAATAAATTACTATTTTTAGAGAGGAAGCCATATCAGCTGTTGCTAGTTTTTATGCAGGTCCCTTATCCACATCGAATTGGAATTTGGAACGGAGGACCTGGAGAAAAACCCTCGGAGCAAGGACGAGAACCACCAGTATGTCTAACAAATTATCACACTTACTTCATTTATAAACCTAACTGTAAATAGGTTTGGACTCATCCAAAGAGGAATCAGTATACATTGTTTATGTCTGTTATGCAACCTATCCTAAGCTGAATTAAAGTTAAAACCAGGGTTACAACGATGTTGCAGCTTCAATGTTTGCGTCAAATGGATGGGTAACACAAGGAAGCATCTTTGTCTACGGTTTTGCAGTTTATCGTTCGCGTAAAGTTCCCCGGTAGCGCTGTCTCAAGGCAATTTTGGCTATTTCATTTTTGAATTTAGATGCCGTAATTAAGTCTTCACGCTGTTTGGAAACTGGAAAACTGCCTGATAATTTCTTTAACTGCCTGTTTCACTTCTCTGATTTTCCAACAGTACAAGATTGGGTTAAGAGATGAGTTTAAGTAGACTAGAGTTATTACAGCATACGAAGCCACGTCGTGTTGTACTCCATTCGCTTCTAGCACAGCCGCAATGACCCACGGAAGATAGCAGGCAACTAATGCCAACTGCACCCACATAATGCTGGAAACTGTTCTTTTATATCTTGCTATGTTTCTTGGAATCCCTTCTGCGTGCCCTTGTCCGTGGGGAACATTGCTTTGTACTTGGGCTTGTTGAGGTCGTAGTTTGAGATGAATCCTCGCGTAACAGAAAATCGAAGTCACCAGACAAAGTGTTGCGCCAACAGTGGCTGCCTTAAAGGCGATATCAATTCTCTTCACCCAGAGCCATCCAAATGGAGGAGCAACTAACCAAACACAAATTATGACAAAACAAGATCGCCTTAATGTTACGACATGTCTGTATCTCAGTCCCAGCGACAGGGCAAGAAGTCTGTCCACACTTATTGCGGTTGAGCTCGCGACAGATAGGCCGCACAAAGTTACAGTCAAAGCTCCCCAAATTTTGAAAAGGTAGTTCAGTACATTCACGTTCATATTTATTGTAAGTAAAATCATGATGGTAGCGGAGAGCGGATGTACAATAAGACCAACGCAAAGATCAGTGACCGCTAGACATTGAAAGAAAAGCTTTGTCGGAGGATGAATAGAAGAGACATTCTTTAGAGCTATGAGGATAAGCGCATTGCCCACAGTAGCGGCGATGGAAAGAAAAATGTTCAAAGCTGAAAAAAATTCAGCTATGCCTGCTGGTGGTGCTCCGAGTGCTGGGTTCAGTTTGCTTGTGTAGTTTCCTTGTCCAGTAATGTGCGCCATTGGGTGGTCTGAAAATAGGATTGTCTTGAAGTTGACGAGGTTATGGAGCTTTGAGCTTAGCGAAAAAAATCTTCAGCTTGCAGCTTTGTTAGGGAAATGATCATGATTTATAAGTCGCTTATAAGACGTCCGCTTTCGCTTTGTTAGTGTTAATACAGGACACCCTAGTAATCCTAAAAAGCCTGGTGTTTATTACAATTTGAGTTTGACCGTTTTCTTGAATACGTGGGTTGAAACTAAAAGATCTGTCAGTTGGTTGTATTTGGTTTCATACAATAACTGGCAGCAAGAACAGTTTCGTTCACAGAATTTTTTAACATAAGGTTTTCAATGGAAAGAATTGTAGTATTTCATATCCTGCTGTAACTTTGGTGTAGAGTCTTCACGAGTCTGATCAATTGATATAAGGCCCAGCCATATTACAACTGTAAACCTGTTTCCCTCTTGTAATTAAAAGCCGAGCCGTGCTTGTTTATTAAAAAGCCTTCAAAATTGTGATCAACTTGTCATACAAAAGTATTCCTGATCACACACAAGAAATTTGTAAATATGAAAAAGAAATTGTGACTATTAAAATATTCACATGGATTCGGGACTTTGCAAGATGCTTAGCTATACAGACAGAGTTTTATTTCCGGGAAAAATTGTTTCCTAATTAGTTTTAACTTCTGAAAATTGGCATCTGTTGTGTTCTATTAGCTTTAAAATTTTGAGCGCAGGGCCGTTAACACGGTTCGAACGAAACGACAAATAATGTTTTGCACCTTTATGATTCAATCTGAACTAGCGATGGATAAAATTTAAAAGTGTGTTTTAACTTGTACAGGACAAACCTTTTTTCAGGTAAAGCATGTTTTTTAAGTATTATCAGATCACATGCGTTTTGCAAGCGGAATTTTTTTTAGAGAAGCTAAATTTTTGACTAGCCGACGCTGCCAGACTGTGACACCAAATATTTATTTATTTTGCGGGAAGCAATTAATTTTACGTTCACTTTGAGAAGTGTGGAAAATTTGGCACGGTTGATGAGACAGCACAAACAAGACATAATGTTTTTAAATGACAAAATAATTATCAATGTTTATTAGCAAAATATTGTAGCGAAAATGCCACTCCTCAATTTCCCAAAAAGCCGTGAAACCTAGTTTTTCAAACCCGTTCGCTTCTAGTTCAGAAGTTCCGCTCTGTCGTGCCTAGCGCTGCCTGAACTCGACTTTAATTTAAAAGGTAAAATGTGTTGCTATTGACAAAATAAATATTTGTCGTTGCGCAGTCTAGTAGCGTGGGCTAATCAAGAATATATTTTCTCCAAACACTTCCCGTTGCTAGTGATTTGAAATCGAGATTTGCGTTTCTCGTTAACATGACGTCCTTAAGAAAATGTCTTGAAATTTACAAAAAAATATGCAAGTCTTCACCTGCCTAAAGTTCGTCAATAAAAACAGTGTGAAATAAAAGTCATTTGTCATTAAATTTCACAACAGTGCTTCCACTGGATTATGAAACGCATTTTTTATTCCTACACTTTTGACTGCAATCAGTTTTTTTACTAATTACGGCCTCTCTTGTTACAGAATAGAGCCTTAGTCACTATGATTGGATATGTTGTGGATGTGAGCTGGTCTACTCTAGCTTGTAGATCTTTCGAGTGCAGCAGCTGACCTTGTAATTTGTTGGGTTGCGCTGTTTTGTGTTATAGGCAAGAAGGACTCTTGCTTTAATTCTGCCGCGCTTTGGACTCATCCAAAGAAAAATCAGTATAAACTGTTAATGTCTATTATGCAACCTATTCCCAGCTAGATTAAAGTTAAAACGATATTTGGGTCAAATGTATGGCTAGTAGAATGAGCATCTTAATTTGTCTACGGTTGTGTAGCTTATCTTTCGTTGTGTCCCCTGGTAGCGCTGTCTCTATCTATTCCAGTTCGATTTGAAGGCAAATTTGAACATTACAAGTAATGTATTTGATACCGTTCTATTTTGGCGCTATTTGGAACCTGTCAATTGAACGTTTTTCATCTTTATGTCGATCCACACAGCCAGTCTTTTAAAAACAGGAAAACTGCCGACAAGTGTACGAAACATTCATGACCGAATAAAATAATTATTCTAAAAGATGGCGCGTGATTTGAAGTGTTCACGTGTGGCACTGATCCTGTGAGCAAAAAGTTTACTCAAACGTAACATGTAATAAATCGGCTCTGAAAATAGATATCCTTGTTTTAATGATTTAAACATCAAAGATTAAAAGGAAAACATTAAAGAAAACGCATTGTTCTTTTCTGACATAAAGTGTGGAATGCAATTATCATAATTGCCTCCCTTAGCACTCGTGTTTAATCGGAACACCTTCGGAAATCTTAAAGTTTGGACTTTCCGACAATTTTGTGTCCATGAGCTAGCATTGCAGAGAGGTATACCAGGGATACTATAGTGTGTCATGACAGAAGCGGAATTCTAAAATCGCGCTTTTAAAAAAGATAGAAGCCGTTAAATTCAAATTTGCACATTTAAACGACGTTTACTCGCTGGCGAAGTTTAAATTAAAAAATCCGCCTCTGTCATGAAACGCTAGAGGTCTTGTCCTTGACTCATCTGTGTTTGATAAAATCGCAGAGTGCTGTCTTGTACTCGATCTGCAAACTTGGACACAAAATCATGGATTTTGCAATTTCGTGCTAACGGCGCTCTAGCGTCGACGTAAAGCGCAAACTTTCAAATCAAAAACAACATTCGTAAACTTCCATCATTATTTTATGTCTCTGGAGAATGTCAGCTCAATCGTATCCAAAACGGCTGAGATATAAGCGTTTAGAAAGATGTAGGAAAAGCAAAATTTTGCTAATGAATTTATTCATGGCCATGTGTCACCTCTCGTGCTCCACGCTGCCTGAACTAAAATGTTTTGCTCTTGGCAAAACAAACATTTGTCGTTGCACAGTCTGGTAGCGTGGGCAAGTCAAGAATTAAAACACTTCCCGTTGCAAGTAGAGGTGATCTGAAATCGAAATTTGAGTTTCTCGTAAACATGACGTCCTTTAAAAATCCCTTGAAATTTACAAAATAAATATGCAAAACTTCACAAGCCTAAAGTTCGTCATTTCAGGAGAAAATGGCAGAGGAAATAAAACCTTTTCAATTGCCATTATGAAAGTAACTGTGGTCGTGGGATCGATCCGATCAAAAAAAATGCATTACTGTCGGAATGGTTCGATAATCGGGAATCCGTTGCTATTCTGCCTCTAGGGTCATCTGCTGTACGTTCGCGTTGCAGTTTTAAAAGTCGTTTCTACTCTCCTTTCTTCAGTTACTATCTACCAGCTGGTTTCTTTTTCTCTGTTTCTGTATGTTCTTTGTGCCACCCGCTTTAAGCTGAAGAGCGTTCGAAACCATTTCGCGTCAGCGGTGTGTATGTACAGCATCGAAATTTCCGAAAACACAGTTTTTGACAGCGCGCAACCT